>BHFT01024078.1:0-42772 GCA_004320025.1 Laticauda laticaudata | reverse complement strand
TGGTTAGACGCGATGTATTCACTGCCACCGTTTGCTTCCTCTCTATCCGTCCAGCATCAGTTTATTGACGTTTCATCCGCTCAGAAAGTTTTGAGCTGCTCAAAACTTTTGAGCGGAAAATGTATCCAATTCGTCCGTCTGCATCCAGTAGGAATCGCGCTAGGCATCCGTTCTGCATCCGTTACGCATCCGCTATATCCGCTAGGCATCCGTTCCACATCTGCGCAACTCGCATACGCTCGGACACAGGGAGGAAGTGGAACGCACGCAGCAGAACGGATGCAGAATGGATGCAGCACGGAAATAAAGCATTTAAAATGGAAAAAAACGTTCGCCGAGGGACCTATCTCGGATATTAAGGATGTCTACAGAATACCTAGAGGATGCTTAGAGGATGCAAAGGGACACCTATACTGCCTATAAAAAGGGGGAGCAACTCGCCTGCATCTCACTTTCAGCCCAGCAGCCCAGCTGTGCAGACCTCTGCAGCCTTCATCTGACTCTTACTCTTCCACAGCATCCAGTCATGTCAATCATGGATTGTAACACAGTCCTTTTGGCAGCCACCATCCCTTCTGCAACAGTGCGAAGCCATCTACAGGCTCTGTTGAACTCTACTACGGGAAGAAAAGGAGGCAGCCAAGAAGCGTCTGGGTCCGAAGATGGATCGGGAGAAGAGCAGAGTACGGACTGTACAACAAGCTGATGGTGGAGCTCAGGAAGGAAGACACTCGGGCATTCCAGAACTTCATGAGGATGCCTCCAGCCATGTTTGACGAAGTTGTGCAGCGCCTGACAACCCAGGTTGACCAAGCAAACACCAACTTCTGGCCCAGCCTGGACCCTGGGCTTAAGGTGGCACTCACTCTGCGCCACCTGGCCTCAGGAACCTCTACAGGAGCATGCAGTACGGCTGGAGGGTTGCCACACAAACACCATCAACATTGTGGTCAGAGAAGTGGTGCAGCGCCATCATCGAAGAATACCTGGAGGAGCTCCTCCAGTGGCCCTCCACTGATGAAGGATGGAAGAAAGTTGCAGAAGCAGTGGTCAAAGGTGGAACTTCCACACACCATTGGAGCCATAGATGGCAAGAACGTGGCCTGCAAAGCACCACCCAAGTTGGCTCCACTTATTTCAACTTACAAGGTCTTCTTCAACATTGTCCTCTTTGCCATGGTCCGATTCTGACTACAAGTTCATGTACATCGATGCTTCAGGCACGGCCATGTTCAGATGCCCAGGTATACAACGCCAGTGACATCAAGGAGGGGCTGGAATGCAACCTCATCATGAGCTTCCCAGATCCAGACCCCTGCCCAACGACACGCAAGATGTGCCCTACTTCATCGTGGGGGATGACGCCTTCTCCTCAGAACCTACCTCAGGAAACCCTAAACCTCCAGTTGCCTCACCCGTGAAGAGAGGAACTTCAACTATAGGCTGTCCAGGGCAAGCAGCAGTGTGTGGAGAACGTCCTTTGGCATCCTGGCCAACAGGTTCAGGTACTTCTCACCACCATGCAGCATTAACCAACGGATGGCAAGCTTTTTTGTCCGTTTTACATTCTCTTTGCATCCGTTGGTGCAGTGTGACAGGGGCTTAATGCAGTACTCCAATGCTCAATTTTAGGTCCAGTAGAATTCAATATTTTCATAGGCAACATCTCGATCAGTGCTGCCTGTGGTTCGATCTAAGCATAGTACACAAAATTGTCTGCTACAACGTCTTGCCTTTCAATTACTTCTTCAGCTTCAACCACAATAATAAATAGGCAAACAATCAATACAAACTCAAGGTAAACTGCTTCAAACTGAATTGCAGAAAATTTTACTTCAGCAACAGAGTGGTCAATGCCTGGAATACTCTACCCAATTCCATTGTTACAGCCTCAAAACCTCACAGTTTCAATCTCAAACTGTGGACCTCAGCCCATTCTTAAGAGGTCTTTAAAGGGGGCGTGCATAAGCGCAACAGCATGCCTACCATCTCCGTCTTACTGTTCCCATTTATCACTTTTTACTTTCTTTGTTCATGTTTATGTTCATACCTATATTTGTTATCGTGTACATGTTTGACAAACAAATAAAACAAACAAACAAATAAATAAAATAATCAATTTAGATGAAGGAGTTAGAAGGGAAACTCATCAAATTTGCAGATGACACCAAGCTGGCAGGAATAGCCAACACCCCAGAAGATAAGCTCAAGATGAATCTTGACAGACTTGTCCTATCTTTAAAAAAATGAAATTCAGTGTAAAGTCAGGTTTTTCACATAGGCAAGAAAAAAATAAATGAACAGATACATGATAAGTTCAATAACAGTAACTGTGGTTATTGATAAGTTCAATAACAGTAACTGGTTCAATAACAGTAACTGTGAAAGGGATCTTGGAGTCCTAGTGGACAATCACTTAAATATGAGCCAGCAATGTGCAGCAGCAGCCAAAAAAGCCAATACAATCTTAGGATGCATTAACAGAGGGATAAAATCAATTTCACTTAAGTATGAGTACCACTTTATAAAGCCTTGGTAAGATCACACTTAGAATCCAGTTTTGGTTATCATATTATTAAAAAGACACTGAGACTCTGGAAAGAGTGGTTGATATTGTGGTGGGAACAGCTGGAAAATAGCAGAGCTCCGCTGAGCTCTGTGAAAACCAACTGGCCACTGCTGTCAGGAGACCCTACAGGGTCCTAGCAGCCCTGGAGAGGTGGTGAAGAAAGGAGAGTTGCTCCATTGACCATGAGGTAAATTGCAATTTCCTCATTAGGTCCAAAGAAAGCTCCCCTGAACAACAGCAGGGCTGATGGTCATTTTGGCAAGTTACAAACTGTGACAACCGGAACATTAAGATTTGTGGTGGACCAGTGTGAGGACACAGCATTGAAATTGGGTGAGACAATTTCTAACTTTTATGCTAGAGATCTAACCCAAGTTTAAAAATTCAAAAATTATGTCCAAGTAGTAAGAAAGCAGTGACCAGATACAGGGAGAAAGATTAAAGACCCAAAGGTGAAAGAAATGTTAATGGAAGCTTTAAAACATGGAAAGCTTGGAAAAGATTCATCCATTTCTTGAAAAGTGATTATTGGGAACAATTGCCTTTTTATTTTTATTTTTAATACCCCTCAATCTGTTTGACAACCAGCAGTTTGATGCTGTCTGATGCTGGAATTGGGAGTAGGGGAGCCATCTACTGGAGGAAAAAGAGCATTACAGATGGGAACCTTAGTGAAAGTAACAATTGTTTAACACAAATAAACGAAAGAAGAGAAAGTAAAAAACATCCGGAAGGCCATCTGACCTTGATTCTATTCTGGTAAGCAACTTAGATGTTTGCAAACATTTAGTGAGCTCTCTGAAAATCTCTAAGACAAATTGAACTGCAAATAAATATTAAAACTGCTTATTGAATAGTGGACTGAAAAGACTGGAGAAATTTGGCAGGCCATTTTGAATATGAATTATCTAAGCTACCTGATAGAACATCTTACAAGATCAAAAAAAAAAGGAAGGTGATACAAGAAAAAAGAAAAGAAGAAAAACTAAATAAGACTTTAAAATTTGGACAATTGGGAAGAAGCAAATTTGAAAATCAGTAAATAACTTTTAAGAACTATAAACTTAGGGGACTTGGAGGTATAATTCTGGGATTTATTAAATTTTAGTAATTTTAGACTTTTCAGATATTGGGACAATGGAGCCCTAGGGGGTGTATGGAGAAAATTTTAAGATACTAAATTATTGCAAAATGACTCAACAGGGGACAATAGAGATGTATGAAAAAAGGTTATCAATGCTTAAAAGTTTATATGAAACAGTGATAAAGAAGTGTAGAAGACCCTCAACAAGAATGACTATAATACTCAGGGGAATGACTATAATATTCAGAAAACAGATGAAAAACCAGAAGGAGTGTGGGAGGAGACAAAACAACACAAATTGCAAGAAGATGAAAACACTGAAGAGATAAGACTAATAAGTAGGAATCAAATAGATAATTCTTTAAGAGTTTACAATAGAAAGGGGGGATGGGAAGTCTCCCCAAAACAATGAAAAAGCTATGGATGGGTGCTCAAATTACACTGCAAAAGGAGACAAGGGGTAAGCCAGAGGGAATATTTAGTTGTATAAAAATGCTAGAAAGAGAAATAAGGTCCCAAGAGAGAAATATAAAACAGGGACCAAAAAGTCAATAAATGATGAAGTCTCAAAAGTGTAAGAGATAATGGATAGAAATAAATTCTCAATATGGTGAATGTATTAGAAATTTTAAAAGTAGAAAATATAAATTGGAAAAACATATATAAATAGATAATAGAATTTACTATAAACATAAGCAATTAAGGTTAGAAGGTAGATGCAATAACCTAACTGTATAGTTATTATTAATGATGTATAAAAATATATTGAAACTTATTTTAGAGAATTGGAGCTACAATCCCAGGATTGATTAAATTTAGTTAATTATTGGTCCTTTTGGTGTTTTTAAACAATTGGGATATTGGATATATAGTGGAATATTGAGTAATTTTAAAAATATTAAAATACTAGTGATTTAACAGGGGATAACAAACATACTGCATGAAGAAATGTTATTGAAGTTTATAAGTACAATGTGCAGGTTAAGGTCAGAAGTTGGAAGACTAGGATTATGATACTTAATTGTACAGTATTATTATTGCTAGCATTGTGTAAAAATATATCAGTCAATACACTCTGTCCAAAATATGTTAAAAGAAAATTACAAATAAACATATATATAGAAAGAGTGCAGAAAAGAGGAACAAAGATGATTAGAGGCTGGAGGCTAAAACATATGAAGAATATGAAGAAGGTTGCAGAAATAGGATATGTCTAGCCCAGTGAAAAGAAGGACTAGAGGTGACATGATGGTGGTGTTCTAACATTTCAGAGACTGCCAAAAGGAAGAGGGTGTGTGTGTCAATCTACTCTCCAAAGTACCAGAATGCATGACAAGAAACAATGGATATAAATTAATTAAAGAGAGAA
Organism: Laticauda laticaudata; assembly: GCA_004320025.1. Lineage (NCBI taxonomy): Eukaryota > Metazoa > Chordata > Lepidosauria > Squamata > Elapidae > Laticauda > Laticauda laticaudata. The sequence goes on along the minus strand of BHFT01024078.1, from coordinate 37,750 downwards.
CTAAGGAGAAACAGTGGAACAACTGGCCTTTAGAAGTTGTGAGTGCTCCATCATGGGAGGCTTTTTAGGAAGATACTGGACATTTGTCTAGATTAGTATAGGGTGTCCTGTTTGAGTAAATGTGTCATGGCTCCATCAGAGCCTGAGTCCATGAAGGAGAATGAGCCAGATGGAAGTCGAGAATGTGGTTTCGTTGACTCCAGAGGAATGTGGAGAGGAGCAGGATGAGGCAGCCCTGGATCCCTCAAGGCTGGGATGGCTTGCCACCAGGGAAGAATGGGGACAGTATAACTGAGCAAGGGACAAAGAGAGGGTAGGCAGTAGAGAGGAGGCGTGATGGAGCTCAGGCCATGAGGAAAGATCACCCCGTCCTGATCCTCAAGCACAGAGAGTGGAGAAAAGGCAGGAATAGTGTAGGTCAATCCGACAACTCAGGAGGAGAGCACCCCACCCCTCTTCACAAGACACACCTGGGGACTGAGACTTAAGGAAATGCCATGGGGGAGGGGCACTTGAAAGGAGCAAGTACTGAATTTGTGGAGTTTCTTGTGCCATTGCTAACATCTGGAGTTTGCTGGACTCCTTGCCTTGTTTGCTGCCTTGTTCCTTAACCTCTTTGGACTCCTTGCCATGTTACTCCCTTTTTTCCTTTACCTTGCTGGACTTCTTGCTTTAAAACCGTCGTGCTAACAGCATTTTGCTGGACAACTCACAGCCAGAGGCTGTTGGAAATGTGTGTGTGAGAACTTTGCTTCAAGACTTGTCATAAATGTGAGAGTGTTTGGGGAAAGTTGGAACAATAAAGGGGAGTTCGAACCATCAGCTGGCTGTGTTGCCTCCATGCCTTGCTCTGGGTCATCACAAAGGAATTGGACTAGAAGACCTCCAATGCCCCTCTCAATTTGGTTTATCTGTTTAGATTTCTTGAGTTTTAGTAATTACCTTCAATCTCTTACATTAAATTTTCTTAGGCAATCTGAAATTTACTTTGAAACCCATTTGCCTTTCTTTTTCTTTGTTTTCTTTACTAGTTCTCATCATATTGATTCTATTAGAAGTAATGAAGAGGAAGATTTGCCGTTCACTGCTAAGGATGTGTTGGTGCGACAGTGATGAATACATTCAAATGTGTTTAAAATATGGCACCTCATAGATTCAAAATATGTTGGTAACCACAGGGGCAACATCTTGTCATGTGATCTGAGATCCAGTTACTCTATTCAATTTACTCTTTTTTAGCTTCTTTATAAGCTGGGTGTGTGAAGAGATAAATCCAGGAAATAAGTCTATTTGGGTAATTGGTTTGTAGTGGATTTATATTCAGTGTCTTCATGGAGTAGGACATGCATATGACTCCTTTTGAAGAGGCCTTTCCTCAATCCAGATATATTGGACAACTACTGCCCTGTCTCCAACCTTCTTTTGGGCCCCAAAATAAGCTCTAGGACTTATTTTCAGGAGAGATGTCTTATTTTATTTTCCATATATGGGACGCCCACTTCTGCTTGCTCAGGGAGGGGCAGGAGGCTGTGCAGCATGCCAGTGCACTGTCACAAACTGGGAGGGTGGAGCTGCCTCATGTGTGCTGCATCAGCTTACCTCAGGGCCCCTGCAACTGTGCCATCCACACCCAGACACCTGCCTCACCTTGTGGCCATGGCACCAGCTTGGCCTGCTGCTCCATTACGACCATGAGTAAGCACAAGTGGCTATATGGGCTCCTGCTGCACATGGGTGCTGCTGCTGTGTTGGGGCATGGGTGGCCTGGCTGAAGGGGCTTTGAGGTAAGCCAGTGCAGGGCACAGGGGGTAGGATTACCACATCTCACTTCACCTCATGGCCATGGCATCATGAGCAACCAGACAGAGTGAGCAGGCAGGCAACTGTGCAAGTCTTAAGTAGGGCTTATTTTGGGGGTAGGGCATGCTAGGGCTATTTTCAGGATAGGCCTTATTTGGGGGGGATGGGGTATTTTTAAGAAAAGTTCTTTAGAAAACAGGGCTATTTCATCCACAAAGTACTTTAGAAGAAGTATATTCTCTGGATACTTTGGGTAAGAAATCTAGGCATGAAATAAAATACCATTAAGCTTCTGTAAATAAGTAGGACCGAGATAATGGAATATCTAAAGATCTCTTTCTTAGCAATATTCAATATTGTGGATCCTGATATCCTTGTAGACTTCCAGAGAAGGTTATGAATAAGAAGCAGTGCCCTGAAAGCTAGATCAGAGCAGGAAATTCAAGCCTTTGTGGACAAATTCACAGCAGTATGCGACAACTTCAACTCATCAACATAATGTGATGCATCAGCCAGTTCTGAAAGCTCTAAAAATCCAACACCAACAGCCCACCATTACAGTTAGGGGACAAAAGCTGCAAACAGTGGACTAATTTACATACCTGGCAGCACCTTCTCCCATCCAGTGACAATTGAAACTGAGGTCAATTGCAGAATTGTCATGGCAAGCTCTGCATTTGGCAGACTACTAGCCAACATGTAGGACCACTGTGGAATAAGCCTTGCTACAAAGCTAAAAGTTTCCCAAGCAGTGGTACTAACTACCCTGATGTATGCCAGTGAAACTTGGACTGTATACAGGAGGCACGTAGGCAACTTAATTACTTCAGTATGACCTGCCTCCATAGAATTCTGAGGATCCAGTGACAGGACAAGGTGCCAGACAGAGAAGTTCTCTCCAGAGCAGGCCTGTCATCAGTTCAAATCCAGCTGATGAAAGTCTAGACACATTGGGCAGACCATGCTGCAAGGATGTCAGATCCTTAATAGTTCTTCTATGGTGAGCTGTTTCAAGGAAAGTGATTGCATGAGAGACAAAGGAAGCAATACAAAGACACATTGAAAGCCTCCTTCAAGTCCCTGGATATTGACACCACCTCCTGGGAAACCCTGGCACAAGATCGATTGACATGGCGCATACTGATCCACCAAGGTTGCCAGACATCTGAAGACAGAAAAACAACCATAGCACCTCTCCATCTGGCCTTCCACACACTGGGAAGAGGTTTGACCAATATCTGAAAGCTGCAACATGCATGGAACAAAACAGACTGAACTCAAAACAGATAGGAGCTACCATTTTCAAGGAACTATATAGCTGTTTGGCTGTTCCAGATGCCATATGTTGGAGGTTGTACCATATGTCATATGCTGGATGTGGCATCAATTCATTTGAAGAAGCAGGTTCATAACTTGGGAATCAAACTACTTTTTATTTGTACAATTAATACTAGTGTTTATTGGCATTTTTCAGCCACTCCACTTTAAATGGATTCTGGATAGCAAACAATTAAATAACATAATTGAAATGAACAATTAATACAATAAAATTCTAGTATGTTACTATATGTAGCATGTTATTGCAAATGAAACCATACTGAAAATTTGATATCATAGCTGTCACCAAAGTTTTTACATAAATCTCAAATTTTTGTATACCATGGTATATATCTAGGAATTTTAGATATTAATAAAATCTTCAAACTGTAGTAGGGGGCTATCATCAATGTGGCCTGTCTCTCATATAGCCTTTGGGAAAGAAGATCTTTCATCTCATCTAATAAATTACCATATTTCTATGTATGAGTGTTGCATTTCGCTTATTAAACTCTGCTGCTGTCTATATCATATCTATTTAATTCAAGAAATTTGACTCAAGGTCTGATGTGAGAAATTCATGCTGCTTAAAAATGATGAAATTGATTTTTATATCATTATTTCTCTCCCCTCCTGGATATTTATACTTTAATGATAGCGCTATATAAATCAGAACATGAGCAGGAATTTTCAACATGAGCAGGAATTGTTTCCTATACCACTGCCCAGAATTAGAATTAATTCTCCATTGGATTAAAGATGTATTGCTGGATTAGAGTCTTACTGATGACAACACAATATATCCTCTGAAAGGTTTAAATTCAAAGAAGTTTAATTAATTATAGCCAATGTTGTTATGATATAATCTAAATTTAGTACTTACTGCATCAGAATAATATTATCAATGAAGAACTGAAATTTGTCCTGAAACAAATTTTTGAATTTCAAAAAATATATCTCACACTGATGCTCATTTTGGAATTGTTTGTGTCTTTAAATTTTCTCCATTGAAATATGTAAAAAGTGTTTTCAGTTGAATCATGTTTTACCCTCAATAATAATATTTACAAGTCACATTAGAAACAGAACCAGGCAGTCCATCCCATGTCAAGTAATTTAATTTATATTAGCTGCACTGTAGATACATTGTCCATCAAATTAACTGTAATTCAGCATTCAATTCTTCAGAATCAAGCTTCTTTGAATAGTTCTACATAACTAAATGTGGGTATGTTCCTTTAATGTACATATGCAAGTAAATCTGACTTGGTGTGTAGCATTTATTTTTTTCTTTTGTAGTAAAGAAAATTCATGAATATTAACTACATAGATTATGTTTCACTAGTTTGCCAAATCCTGTAAAATTTTATCTGTGTGGATTAGCTTCCATTTGGAAATACTTGGGTATAGTTTGTAATTAAATTAAAATTATGAAAATGGAATAAGACTGAAATAAATTGAACAAAGTGATTATTTTATATGAAAATAAAAGCCTAAAGTTTTAATTGAATTTTGCTGTTCCAAAATTAGTACAAAATACAATTCATTTTTTACAACTGATTTCTGTGTTTTAGGACAGCAATTAACATATTAAAACTCACAAAAGACTAGGAATGCTGACTTCAATACAATATTCATTGGCAACCCTCCCCCTAAGAAATATAGCATTTTTAATAATGGTACTCATTAATCACAATTTTTCTCAGAAGCAAACATGAAATTAACAATATTATGTGTGCACTGTTATTTATTTGTTTAAATAGCTACACCAAAAATATCAAAGTTGATAGCAATATGTATACAAAACAATAAAAATGTTGTGTATGGATGTGCATGTAAGCTTGTGCCTTTGTCCAATTATTCAGACATACATAAACAAGCATATCTATGTGAATACAATTTATCAAAAGGAAGCCATTGCATAGAGATTAACTGAAGCAGCATGTGTGTTCCGAATGAAAGAAAAAATGTCTTTTTAATTAAAAGACGAAAAAAAGAATTAATTTTTCATTAACTCATAAACAAAAATTCTAAGAACAGCTAGACTATTAAACATAGTTGCAAACAAGCTTAACAAAGATAAGTCTAGATTTAGAATGTGGGTGATGTGGACTGGAACTATCCAGGGTCCTGAATACTTGCCATTCTCTTTTTTTCCCCCTTCTCCACTGCTGTAATAAACCCATTCATTAAGCGGACAGATACCGACTTCATTCAGATCTCCGACAACAGCTGTCTAGCCAATATAAAACCTAGTTTCTAAGTATTAATCTTTTAAGAGATTTTTTTAAAAAAAATTAAATCCGCAGTTCAAATATGCTCGTTTGTCCCTCTCCCATACCCACTATACCATACTTAGAGGCAGTGAAAACCGGTGCTCAGGTGGGCGACGGGAGGTTAGCAGAAACGGGGAGGGGACGTAGCTTGGATCATAGTTTCTTTTGTGTATGCCAATGTTTCTAAGCGCACAAAGAGAATACAGATAATAAGAGACCCCTTACAAATAAATTGTAAAGTTTGATCCAAGCGATTTGATGGATCTCTTTTCCAAGCCACAACTGGACCCTGAGCTAGAGGCAGAAGGATACTTTTCTTCCTATATCATGAGAAGCTCCTCGCCACTGATAAGGAGATAAGACTTCCCTGGGCGAGACTTACGTGTGCCGTCAAACCTAGTCGCGATCGTGTCCAAGAAGGTATTTTGAGGTGCCAGTAATCCTTTCATAACAGGCATTTTTCCAGCACGGTGTGAAATTCTCCATCAAAGTTTGCCTGGAAAGAATGGGTCGTCGGAGGAGGGCAGAGGAGGAGGAGGAGCACCGCGGACTTTCCGGCATCGGGAATGGATGCTACTTTCGCTGCTACCGCTCCTGCCGACTTTAACCAAGCCGAGAAAGCGCCCGGCTTACCAACGCTGCGAACACGCTTGCGCGCGCGCTCAAACTGGCCACCGCCCCCTAAGTCGCTCCCGCTTTGCCCTGAGTATCTCTTGGAATCAGACGCTTCGGGCAGTATCTGGAGAAGGCACACATCCTGCATTGTCGGGATATTCACTGTAACCAGAGAAAGAAATGCGTTTTGGCGGGGGGGAGCAATGGCGGGCATTAAAAGCCTCTTTGGCTGAGGAGCGGGAGCACTAGAAGAGGGAACCTGTACACGGAACATTCTCCCCACCCGCCCACCATTCGTTTATTTATATTTATAATAAACAATTCAGTGGATAATATACTGTGGGGCCAGATATATAACTGTATTTAATTAAATTATATAGGAATCTGAAATAGAATAGTTCACCGTCGTTATGCCTCTCTTAAATAGTTCCTTTATTGGTTGCCTCTAGACAGATAGTAGAAAACACTGGAAAACAGGAAAGTATTTGAATATTTCCAGATAGTGGCAAATATGTTGAAAAAAAATCACGCTAATAAAAAAATCCCCCTCCCCCTGAAAAAAAGACTATATTATAGTCACATAGATTTTTCCTTCCTTTTTAATTGTGGAAAAATCATCTTCCATGAAGATCATGGAAAAATATTTTTTCTGCTTGAATCTCACAATACATTTAAGCACCAGAAAGCAAGACAAGAAACAATGGATGAAACTAATCAAGGAGAGAAGCAACCTGGAATTAAGGAGAAACTTCTTAAGAATGAGGATAATTAATGAGGATAATGGAACAGCTTGCCTTCAGAAGTTGTAGGTGCTTCATCCCTGGAGGTTTTTAAGAAAAGACTGGACCTATTTCAAATGGTATAGTGTCTCCTGCTTGAGAAGGGATTGGAGTAGAAGACCTCCAAGTTCCTGTCCGGCTCTATTCTGATTCTTAATACTATACACCACCTCACCCAAGTTGGTGTTTAAAATCCAAACACCAGCTATCTTATTTTGATGCCAATGGCATAAAACTCAATCAAAGGCTCTCTTCTCTTCTCTGCCAAAACAATTCAATAATAAATATTTCATTGCATTTTGGATTAATAATATCCAAAACTAAGACTTTTTATTTTTTTTTAATTTTTTCTTGTTTTTTACAAACATGTCATGTGTGAACAGTGTGGGACCAGAATCTGATATTTTAAAACAACTATGACAATATTCTTCATATTTAATACAGTTGACAATATTAATACACATATTTTGTTAAATTGTAATTTTTCATTCTTTGATTATTAACCACTTTAATATCTTATCTTTGTCAATCTCCATGTTCTGAATATCCCTCTTTCAACTGCAACTAAAATATTATTAATCTGTTTTGTGATGTATAACAGACATATAATTCTAATAATAATTTATTAACCCAATTTATATCCGGTTATAATCTTACATTATTTGTCCCCTTTCTGATTTTTAATTATGCCACTGTTATATTTCAAAATATCCTTTTTCTAATCACATTGTACAACTTGTTTATTACAAATAAATATTTATGTTTGACAAGTTATATAATTCCAATGATAGTACAAATTGTTTTATTAAGTTATAATCTTTCATTATTATCTTATTTCAATGTTATTTCTGTCATATTATGTTAACCAAATTCTCTCTTATATCACTCCTTTTCCTACAAATAAAATGTTAATATTCATATTTATTACAACAAACTTATATAAATTAATTAATCATATACATATTTATGTTAGATTGTATTCTTCAATTATTTAACATTCAGACTTTAACTGTCTACATACATAGTAGAGTTACTAAGCATAAGAGTCCATTTTCATTGTTACAAATTATCACCATGTCTACTTTTCTTATTAGTTCATTTGCAGTGCTAGGATTCAGACTTTATTCATGCAAATTTATCTATTTCTATACCTATCTCTGTCAGATTTCATAGCTGTTCATCTCCCAGGAACTCTGGGCAGTGTACGGGTAAAATTATGCCTAAATAAGAAAGTAAGCATATACAAAGTATGAAGCCCTTCTCACAATTTCTTAATTTAATATATAATTGCACTTGGATTTAATAGTAATTTTTTTTGTTTAAAACAAATGGGATTTAAAATAAATGGGATTTTTGGAGCCCCAAGTATTGTGAAAATAATAATAAAAGAACCAAACTAAAGTGAGTTGACCTTATTATTCTCTTAATATCTACTTAAACATAAATCTAATTGGAATTAATTTCTAGGTAAGTAATTGTGGGATTGCCCACAAAAATAAACAATTTTAAAAATTCTGATTTTAATATCTTATTTCAGTGGAAGGTCTGGCTGGGGGTAATTACTGTTTTAATTAAGAAACATGAAGATCAAAATCAGTTTATTACAAGAGAATGTAAAGAAACCACGGGAATTAAAGCAAGCGGTAGAATGTGCTGATAAAAAATCTGTATCTTTTCCAAGTAGAAGTTCCAGCTTCATTAATAGTTACTTTTTAAAAAAATTCCAGGTAAAATTTACAAAACACTTACCGTATATACTCGCATATAAGCCGATCTCGCATATAAGCCAACCCTCTAAAAACTGCCCCAAAATGAGGCATTTTGCAAAAACTCGCATTAAATTAGAGGGAAATAAATAAGAGGGAAAAATACAGAGGGAAAAGTCAGCAGGGCAAAAGTTGCGGCTCATCGTCCATCCAGGGAGAAAGGCTGCAAAAGTCCAGGCGAGGGCTGCNAGGGCTGCAGCAGCGACTTAGCGTGGCGACTTGCTCCAGCAACTTGCTGGAGCAGCGACTTAGTGTGGCGGCTTCGCACGATGAGAGCCAAGACTAAGTCGCTGCTCCAGCAAATCAGATTTATGCGTGTATAAGCCAACCCCCAAATTTTGAGGAAAAAAAAAGCATTCTAAAGTCGGCTTATATGCGAGTATATACGGTATCATAAAGCTTTCATTAGTAGTTTATCATTTAATATTCAATAAAGGAGAATATTTGTAGCTGAGGATTGAAATGAGAGGTCCTTGGTGCGCTCTGAGGTTTCTTGTTTTCTTGCAGACATTTCATTACCCTCACTAGGTAACATAATTAGTGCTAGTAAGGAGTTCTGTTTGCTGACAGGCAGGTGTCTTGCCTGTCTGTCTGGGGGTCGTTTTAGGGATTCTTTGGTTAGGCTGTTTACTAATAGCTCTTTGGCAGTTACTTGACTGGGATATTGTTTAGTTGATTGTTGGTCTGAAGTTGACCTTGGAGTTACTCTATGCTGATCTAAGTGCTGATTATCATATTTTTCAGACTATAAGATGCTCCGAAGTATAAGATGCATCTAGCTTTTGGGGAGGAAAACAAGAAAAAAAATCTGCCTCTGCCTCCCAGCAATTTGCCTCCTTGCAAGCAAACAGCCTGGTCAGCTTCAGCACAGCCTGATTTAGCACAAGCTGCTGATTGTTGGTTGTATCTCCTCCTGGGGATCAGCTGTTTCAGGCTGCAGGATCGCCATTGCCTATTGCCACATCCACCCAGTCCTGCTGGGTGATAATGCTTAACAGAGGGAAGAATGTTCACCATATTTGGTGAGGCACAGGAGCCCAGAAAGGTTATCCACACTGTCCTAAGACATTCAGTCCAGGGGCATTTACTATAGGGTTTGTTTGTTTTTTTCAATCAGCCAAGTTTCCTTCTCAACCAGAAACCTCATCCATTAATAGTTGAAGAATGAAGGTAATAAATCTGCCTTTCCTACTCTCCCCAGCAGCTAGGAAATTTTTAATAAATATTATTATTCTTATTTCAGTAGTTAGTTACCTGTAGCGTACTCCTCTGTGTATCTGGTGTAGAACGTGCTTTCCAATTAAAATTGAAATGAAAAAAGTGCTTGACTGTTTCATTTTCTTGTCCTTCAAACAAAAAAATGGCATAGCACTCTCAGAAAAAATAGTTCCTGATATAGAGTATAGCTCAGGTTAGATTATGAGATCAAGATTGTTGTTTTTACCAGTATTAAAAATACATGCTTCTTTTCCACTATATCTACAATTTCTGTGCATTTCTGTTAGTGGAGCTTAACTTGACAAGATATATTAATAGCCTACAATATCCAGGTGATATGCCCCTGTGGGAGATAAGATCACCCAAGAAGACTTAACAATGGTTGAAGGAATTTATTCATAGCTACTCCCACTATTGCAGTAAAAAGGACGAAGCAAACTTCATATCAATATATAAAACATATAGATCTAGAACATATCTAGAACATAACATATCTAAAACAAGAAAGGACAATTTTCATGGTTGTTGTTCTGAATGGTCAAGAACATTGTGAGTGGGGTAATACTATAATGATGTTACTAGTTAGCGCAGGGAAATTTTTTCAAATAAATGTTTTCTTTAAGGGAGATTTGGGGGATTTAATCATTCTTGATACATTAAGCCTACCCAAAGGTGCAATTTTCTCGAAATGCATTGTGTATCCATTCTTTTGTAATATAATTTATGCTATTACAAATCTTTGCCTCACCTCTGATTTTTGTGTGCATCAGTCCCAAATTCTCACTTGGGAAAAGAAAGTCCTAAATGAAAAGCAACTGCAGCCAGTTGAAGTCTCAGTGAGGCCACTTTGAGGTCCTCCTGGATTTGTCTGGACAAGCTTCTTATGTACTAACTCAACAGAGATGTTTCCTGGACATGCAGGCACATGCCTAAAATTTTTCTTCTTTTTTTAAAATAAATTTTATTGTTTCCAAATTTTAAAAACATAAAACTTTACACATTGTTATCAACATTGAAACCTCTTTTGCATCTCCTCACATTTTTCAGTATATGTATTTACTTATTCCTTTACCATTACATCTTACTCTTACTATAAATTCAATATTCTTTTATCCTTAACATCTCAATGCTTCTACATTGGTATATTTTACATATTACATATCCTTCATTCTTCCTAATTGCCACTTTTTTTCTAACCAATCATTACAGGCATCCCAGGCCTATAATAAATTTATCTTCTCTGTCTTTTATTTTCATCTTTAAGCCTGTCCATCCTCTATACAATCTAATTATTTTTTTCTAACGCATGCCTTTTGGTGGAACTCTTATTTTCACTTCCAGAGTGGCATATGAATTCTTGCAGCGTGTTAATATATGGTAACATAATCCAAAATATATAATCTATCGCCCCTCCTAAATATATATATTAATCCCCCTTCCCCCCACGACCTGTATTTATTGTATCACTAATAAAAAGATTTCCAGATTTAAATCCAATTTTATGATTCGTTATTTCATTCTATTCCATTGTCTAATTGGCCAGGGCACCCGCTGCCAAGCAAAAGAGCCCCGGGCTGACCTGAGCTTGGTTCCTTCCCAAGTTCCCTTCCAGCACGAAAACCCGGGGGAAAAGGGGCCACCGGGAGAGCCTACCGAGCAGTGATAGTGTCCACCCTTCTCACATGGACAGGGAGGCAAGGTGGACTCCTCCTCCTCCAAGCTGAGCCTCGCAAAGTCAGTGCCTCTGCCTGATGCCCGTCCGTTGCAGCGTTTGGAGCTCCGGGCCCTTATTAATGATTGGAAGATGCACAAGAGGACGGGCTGGGCAAGGGGTGGAAAGGACAGACCGGCTTACGGGCTCTCTCCGCCGGCTCAGTGGAAGCAGCGCTGGCCACCACCTCACCTCCCTGTCCATGGATGGTGGGCGCTAATCACTGCCTCGGGGAAACCTCTCCCCAGCTGGCCCTTCGGCTACACTGGAGGAACTTGGGGAAGGAAGCCGAAGCTCATGGTTGGCCCAAGCTTTTTTGCTTGGCAGGCAGGCATGCCCCATGGCCTCGCTTTCTCCTGGCTCTCGTCCAGCCCGCACGGCTCTGGCGGCACGCCCTGGCAGAGGATGAGCAGAGGGGTCTGACAGGGAGGTAGCTCACTGCCTTGGCAAGAGCTCCATCCTCCGGGAAAAGGAGGGCGCCACCTGTCAGCTGTGTTAGGGTGCCCCAGGGCGAAGCTCTTTGTGTCTGCTCCGGCACCAGCAGGGATGGCGGCTGGCCTTTCTCCTGGGGGGGCGATCCTGTGCTTGCAGCCTCGGGAGATTTGGCCTCCCCGATGTGGGGTTGGGCTGCCCTCTCGGGCAGGGGAGGCTCTGTGTAAGTAGGAGCAATAGATTTAAAAATAATTGTGGGGCCTTTAACCTTTGAAAGCAACAAGGGAAAGCAGGTGAACAGAAGAAGCTCCTGAAGGTGAAGTGTCCTCCACCGGGCTCAGTTGCATGGAGGAAGCACATGGCTGGCTGTAGCACGTGGCTGACGCCCAAATGCCACAGGCAGCAAGGGAGAAGAGAAAGCCAATGGTAGAGCAAGGTCTCACGATACGAAAGTGCCCCAGCCAACATCTGCAGGTAAATACATCCAGCTGTCGCTGCTGCCCACATGAGGATTGCAAGGGGGGGGGAATTAAGTCACCCCCGAAAAGACAGCCTAGCGTTTTTTTGCGGGTCAAAAAAAAAAAAGGCCCAGCCTTATTATGTGAGAAACATGGTGTATGTATTAAAAATTTGAGGTTAGATATGAATATATAACTGTAAAGGCATAAACTGAAGTTTAAATAGATCTGAATGCGACAAAAATTAAAAGTACAAAGGTGTCATACTCCAATTCAGTAACTACAGGGGGACAAACTTGTTTAATGATAAAAAGAAAATAATGAAATTGAACATGGACAGATAAAAGTATAAACATAAATTATTTAGAAAGATATTGAACTTAGAAAAAGAGATGTAATTGAACTGAGAAGCAATAGATAATTAAAACAAGGTTGAGGAAAACTAAGGGAAGGGAAAAATCACCGAGAAAAATGCAAAATATAATAAGATATGGAATAGAATTACAAAGATGAATGTTGGGAAAATTGAGTTGTGTCTGTATGGAAAAAGTGACAACTGGGATCTATGCGAGTCTCAAAAAAAGATATTTTTATTTGTTATGTTTTGTGAAAACCCAAATAAAAATTTTTACAAAAAAAAAAAAGAATATGCAGCAGCCACATTTTAAGCAGTACACTTGTTAATGAATAATCAGGGAAAGCTAACAATACTTTGCCAGGGAAATTTAAGGCAGAATGTCTATCCATTTTCCCTTAAGTCAAGAATTTGTACTTAGCCAACTTGAAAACCTGAAAAACAAGTAAGAAGAAATAAAAGGTGTTATGAGAAACAAAAGTGAAAATGAATGGACCATTTGTAATTACCAATTGCAGTATGCTTCTATTCCTGCCTGAAAGATATATCTGAAATAAATGCAAGAGTATAGAGGTGCTTAAAAAACAAGTCAAAGTACTAGACCAATGTACACCTTTTAGTTGTTGAAAAGGAAGCAGATATATCAGTTCAGTGAAAGAAGGCTCCAACTGATATCCTGTGGGGCAGGAGTCTCCAACCTTTTGGACATCAGGGACCAAATTCATAATTTTAAATCCTGCAGACTACTAATATGAATCCAGCATGTTGCTCACTGAAGCACCTGGACTCCTACTGATGGGATGGAGTCCTTCAGGCACTTAGCTTGACTGCCTGTTTCTTCATTTGGACCCATTTCCCACAGAAAACAAAACACCGGGATCTCTCATCTCATCTCTCCCTTCCTCCCTCTTTCTCTCCCTTTCTTTCTCCCTTTCTCTCTCCCTTCCTCTTCTCTCTCTCCCTGGTGGGAGGGAGGAAAGGAACCTCTGAACTGGGTGCTGGATGGTAGAAATCTGATGTCCGGAGACTGACAAATCACGTGCTGAAGACAAGATGGCTGCTGCGGAGGTGGGACAATCTTGCAGTCTCTCTAGCAAACCTGTGTCGTGGCTGCTGTCCCCTGCCTCTGTGCATCGAGGAGGCTGAACAGCAATGGGAAGAATGTGGATTTCCTGAGCCACAGGAAGTGGCTGCCAACAATGCCCTAAGGTGAAGATGTTGCAATGGGGGTGTTTGACCCCTCCCCTCAGGAGCTGCAAAGCACTTTCTCCTCTGGCACTTGCCAAGCTCCTCCTTCCAGCTGGGCATGTGAGTGCTTCTGGTGAGGAGGAAGAGAAGCACTGTGGGAGGAGGCTTGGTGGCTGCCAGAGGGGCAGTGATCACTTTGCAGTTCCTGAGGGGAGGGGTGCAGAAGATCGTGCCCTTTCCTTGCAGGCCAGGGAACACCCAGGAAGGGCTCCAAGGCCATGATTTCCCACATGCTACCCTTCCTCCTAGCACATATCAGTCCCTTCACCACCAGTATCACTCCTGTCGCAGACATAGGTGTTCTGCAGACCACCAAAACTTTCTCATGGACCACCAGTGGTGACCTCTTCTGTGGGGAAAATTTTTTTTTTTACTTCAGCCAATATCAGTTCATGAACACATGATGGAAGCAGTAATCCTGGACTTGGCCTGTTTGAACAAATGAGATCCAATTATATGGTGGGAAAGTGGGTACAGGAGGCTGAAGATAGCCGGAATGCCTTCCCTCCATCGCATGAGCACATCTGTAGGGAGGTGACCTGCACTGGAGGGCCTGTGCATCAGAGAACTGGGAGCCTCCCATATCCCTCAGAGTATGTTGATCGAGCAGACATGTTTAGCAAAAAGGAGTGCAATGTTCTCCCATCTCACCAATTGATCAATTGTGCTATTGAGATTATTCCCTAACAGAGTTGCTGACAAGCTGCATTGGGGGAGGGGTAGTGGTTAAAATTAGAGTCCTCCCATTCCATTCCACGTATGGCATATTAGTACATTCAAGAGTATGATCACAATCAAGTCCTAACTTTTAAAATCCCTTGTACAAGATAATTAATGAGACACTCCAATCCCTGATTTACAGGTTTAGGAAAATCTCCATCAGAATCCCACAGGAATTCGACATTGCTGGTGATCTAAAGTGTGCTGGAGCTTCCTGATATTGAAGGAGTAGAAAACACCCATACATCTTGAAAACCAGGTTTTTCAGTGGCTAAATCCACTGCTCTAGTCATGAGTCAAAAATCACCTCAACCTCCAGCTCCAGTATTACTAGCATTAGAATGATTTTAAGGTATTTTTCCTTCAAAACCACTGGTAGGGAAATCCACTGATCACTTCACCTTAATTTACTTTTTAGTAGTCTGTTAATGCAGCAATTAACAAAACAAATTTGAGGATAGCTCTTGATAGAGAGGAAATGTATGGAGATATGCTGTGTGTCACCCAAAACTGAGTCTCCAGAAAGACAAACATAATTTAATAGGTATAATAGAGATCCGGTGAGATCACTTTCATGGAAGCAATCCAATGAATGAAATTGTACAACTGAACAATTTAACAGAAAAAGTGGAGCAGTTGCACGGGATATTAAAATGTAAATTCTAGCTCAGCATTCCAAAAGTATGAATTTGTCACTGCAATAGAAAAGCATCTGATTTAAAATAAAGGAAAAGGAAATACAATAAATACTGTTGCACAAACAATAATAAGGTGTGAATAATGCGTTCCAAAAACAAATTGCTGATCTTTTAAAGAGACATAAAATGCAGTGATGGGAGACTTTAATTACCCTGAAATAATTTGCCAATTGTGACACTTCTAGAAAATGTATGACTTGTCTTGCTGACAATTTTCTCCTCTGGAAATAGAGAAATATAAAAGGCAACCAGATATTCTTCATTTCATACAAATCAATAGATAATTCTTGTTGAAGAAGCTGAAATAGCAGAAATATTGTGAAAAGCTATCTATATAATTCAGAAAGTTTCATTTTAAAAGAAGCAAAAAGAAAAAAAATGAACATAGTCTAACACCTTCTTTAAAAAAGTCAATTTTAATAAACTTAAAGCAATGATGTATAAGATTCCAGAGCATGACAACTTGTCAAAAAGACTCAATTTAGGTTCCAAAATAAGGTAATACTGAAGACACAGTTACAAACACTTTAAATAAGAAGAAAATAGATAATTCCTCCTGCCCTCCCCCTTTCCAAAAACCAATATAGCTATATGGAATACTTAGTAAAAATCAACAAACATAAAATGATTATGCAGCAGAAAGCTTCAGAGCACAAAGGTAGTGTCAGGAACAAAAACCTTTGGAGAGGAAAGCTGAGGTTATTGAGGATAATAGGGATAATAAAAGTTTTCTTCAAAAATCTGTGTGTGTGTGCATGTGTATGTGTATGCATGTGTGCGTCTATGTCACCATCACCATTGTCATCCCTACCACCATCATTTTAGCCATTGTCCATGCACTGCAGGATGAAGGCCTCTTCTGCATGTTTCCATCCAAAACGGTTCTGAGCTTTCTTTTGCCAATTGGGCCTGTAATACTTGCTGATGTCATGAATACATCTTTTTTTAGGTCTACTTTGTAGATGTTTTTTATCAAGTTGAATCCATGACATTAGTTTCTATGACTGCCTTGGTCCACCTGCCATCAATTCTTCTTACTATGTAACCAGCCCATTTCCATTTATTTACTCTCTTGATGATATTGTATACAATTGATACAAAAGCTACAAGTGGAGCAAAAAGCTCCACTGAATTTCTGACATGGTAAAATCATAATGGAAAATTTTAACCCCATTACTTTTATGTAAAGACTACAATAAATATTGGTACAGTTCCAACAAAGAAGGAATCGCTTGTGAGATGTTTCTGAATTGATATTTTCTGTATTAAGTCATAATAATAATATAAAATAATATAAATAAATAAAATAATAAAACCAACAGGAATTGAACTGGAATCAGATGAGACATTATTTTAAAACAACAAAAACAATAACCCCTTGGGCATTTGTTCATCCATATGTCCATTGAATTCAGCAGTATTTATATTGGGTAAATGGTGTAGAATTTCAGTTTCAGTCAATGGGATCCAAATAGCTTGAAATAAATAGAAAATTTATGTGTTCAATCATCCAGTTTATTAGGTTTTTTTTAAAGTTCCACTTTGATTGGATTGTGCCTTTCAACCAGTTAATCATATCATGACACATTTCAAATTTGTAAGGGAATATCAAATTTTGGTTCTGAAAACATACTCTATGAACAATGCATTATCAGCACTTACATTGCTCCATTACTAAATTAATGCAAACCTGAGTCTGCTGGATATGGGTCACTGAATGCCTTGCTATTTGAAATTACAGGGTTATGATTTATGATAAAACTCTGAAATCTAGAATAATGAAATGGTGAACATTTTCTTTCAGCATCCTTTAAGAATACTTTCTACTTTGGCAGTAGAAGTAGACTAACAATTCAGCACAGAAACTTCAGTTATTTGAGCAAAAATGTTCTATAATTGTGCTATTCTTAAATGGAAAAAATAAGGTCATGGAATAACTTTCCATGCAAAAGAATTACTCAGTGCTATCAGGGCTTTTCCTGTAATTTTAGATAGTGACACATAGCTGGAATATGTTTAGCAGACAACTCAAAACATATATAGAAGCAGTTAAGCAGAGTTCCAGATATATGTCTATATTCCAGACATAGACATTTATCACTAAAAACATCCTTCCATAAAGATAGATTTTTCAATTTCTTCCTCCCACAAGATCTGTAGGAATTTGTCAGGAATGAAATCTGTTTTTGCTTGGATGTAGAGAACTACAGAATACTAGCAATTACACGGAAAAAAACTAACTTGCCAGTAGAATTTCCCCTTTAGTGTACTGTGGGTGTTCACTTCAAAATGATGGCTCCAGAAACATTAAAAGCTGTTATCTACCTGAATCTGTTTAGATCAAAACTCTAGGAAAAGAAATAAGATTAGTTATTATCTTGTAAATAATTCAAAAGATAAATATATTTAAAGTATATTTCACTTAATGTTAATCGTTTTTATTGAATTGTTTCCTGCTTACTGATTTTAGCTATTATAACTCTGCTCTCAAGGTTTTCACTCTCATCAGGCAAACATGATCATCAGTATAACTATATGCTTTGGGTAAGTTTTCATATACCGAATTTTCCAGATGGGTGGAAGAGGCACAATTAATCCAGGAAGTTCACATCAGTATTCTATGGATTATTTTCAGGCTAACCCAAAAGTGATAGTCTAAAAATGCAAATTATTTATGTTGTTCTCTGGTTCAGACTTCTGTATTAGCATTCATTACATGTGATATCATACAATGTGATATTGCCTAAATAAAAAAGTTCCCGTTATAACATATGCATGAACTCTTCTCGTATTGTACATAATATGCTTAAGCAAACTTCATCATTTCTCGGGAAAACAGGACAACGTACTGCATTTGTTGCCTCATCAATTTCTTGTCACTTCTTTGGAAGTCAAAATTACAAAATCAGATTCAAGAGGAGTCTCTTCTTAGCGAGTTAACACTATGACAGACACACATTAATTACTAACTGCCTATTCTTTCTTTATTCTCTTATCTGTTTCGTATACGCGCTATATATATATAGGTTGATATATGATATATATATATATATAATATATATATATAGTATATTATAATTAATATATATATATTATCTGCTTTCGGATATCCCACGTCATTGTAGTTCTGTTAAAGTTGTAAGCTCCATGTAGTTCGTTAACAGAACTAGGGCAATTGAGTGGAGAATTACGAAACGAAGCTAAAACAGCACAAATGTAAGTAACCGCGAGAGCTTAAAAAAAAAAAAAAAATAAAAACCAGATATCGGATGACTAATACTATTATATATATATATATATATATATAATTTATTATATATATGTAATATATAATTATATATGTAATATTTTATATTATATATTATTTTAAGCTCTCGCGGGTACTTTACATTGTTGCTGTTTAGCTTCCTTCGGGTATGATCCCACGTCATTGTATCGTGGAAGTTGTAGCAACGTTTCACAGAATTCCCACTTGCCATCATCAGGCTTCTGTATGGATGGTGTCTCAACGAGTTCCTGGTTTCAGATTGAGGCTGGTCCATTCTATTTGGCTGGGAGCGTGAGGTTCATGTGTTTAATTGACTTGGAGTGTTGATTGAAGATTGCGGTGTATGTTTCTGGTATTTTCCTCCTCTGTCTGTTTCCTGTGGCTTTGTGCTGGACACAAATCGTCAATCTCCTCGTTGGAGGCATTTCAGTGCAGCTGGGTGCGCGTGAAAGGTACGGCTTGCTCTCATTAGCAAGCTGCTATTCATTAGGCAAGCTGGGTATCACCTTGGTGCCTGGGTGGCGGGTGTTGAAGTTGGAGCTGATTCAGAGGGAGGTCTGTTTGTGCCCAGGTGTTTTGCCTGGGCTTGTTGGTGTGGAGAATAGAAAGATCTTCAAAACTCAATACAGTAAGGCCTGATTGATGGCAGATGAGATTCTGCCTTGAATCGTTTGGCCTACAACTTTTAAAAAGCACTACAATGACGATGGGTGATAATACCCAAAGGAAGCTGAACAGCACACATGTAAGTACCCGCGAAAACTTAAACTATACAGTAAATATATTATTATGTTGTTTTTAAATTTTCACGGAAGGAAGCTGAAACAGCACAATACTACTATAATTATATATTTATAATATTTGTTTTTTTAAGTTTTCACGGTACTTACATGTGTGCTGTTCAGCTTCCTTCGGGTATTCCATCCCACGTCATTGTAGTGCTTTATTTAAGTTGATAGCAATGGTTCAGGCCAGAAATCTTTCATCATGCCATCATTTGCAGGCTTCTGTAATTGAGTTTGTATGTGAGTCAGTTCTCACAGCCGTATGGGTTTTAAATTTGAGGCAATAGGCCAGTTCCTGATAGTTGGGACTCTGTCCTGTGTTCCTATTGGACTTGGAGTTTGTTATTTGATTGTGTTTCTGGTTTCTCTGTCTGTTTGTGGCTTTTGATTGGCTGGCAAACCACTCTGTTCTGTATTGGAGCTTGCAGTTGCAGCTTGGCTTTTCGTGTGAAAGGTGGCTGTTATCTATTAGGAAAGCCAGTGTTTCATCTGGGTGCCTGGTGGGGGTGTGTTTGGAGCTGGAGGTATCAGAGGAGTCTGTGTTGTGCCCAGGTGTTTGCTGCTTGTGGTGATGGAGATCTTAATCTATATTGAGATGCTAGGCTTCCAAATTTATATCATTGGGGTTTTTAAGGATGGCTGCTATTTTTTTGTCTGTTTGTGAAGCAGTTCATTGATGTGATGCTGTTGTCAGTATCTTTAACTGAATTTGTCCTTAAGTGACCTCTTTAATAGTATGGCAGGACAGCTTTTCCATTAGGATCTGTATCTTCTATGGTCTCTGTTATGTTCTTGGTGTGTTTTTGTTGGATAACAAGCTGTGGGATTTTGTTTTTGTGGAAGCCGCTTCCGGCTGTCACGATACTTTAATAGGGTGCATAGTTCATGGTCTTGCCTGATATGTGTCTTGTCTTGCAAGGCGTTTGGTCTGGTAAGTTAGTGTTTTGGCCATGGAATATATGGGTGCGGGTGGTGGTGGGATTGGGTGTTGCAGGTAGCGCGTTATGGTCGTAGTGTTTCTTCTGGTATACGGTTGTCCCAGTGTGCCATCTTCTTTTGTAGATAGACATCGTAGGAATGGTAGTTGTTTGTTTATTTCCATTTTCCATGGTGAACTGATTTTTGGGTGTGTGCTGTTTAGGTGTGTTAGGAAATTTTTAAGTTTTCTTTTCCATGGGCGCCAAAATCACAAATGTGTCATCGATGTATCTTAGCCATTAGTTTGGGTTTTTGGAGTGGAGCAGTTCTTTGCTTATGTGCTGGTTATTATTTTCTTTCTGGTTTAATTTCCAAGATATGTGTGTTGGGTCCACAACCCGAGGCCCTGGCTAATGCCCACACCACAAACCCAATTACTTCCTGTGGCGTTGGCTGGCATCGGTGCATGGGGCATCGCTTGGTGCTGTGGATTTCCTTGTAGCCGTTAGCCTTGGTTAGGTGAGGGCCTGTTGGAAAAGCCTTTTTGAAGGGCCCAGACATTCCCTGGATTGGAGGAGCAGTCCTGGACTGTGAGAAGAATATTTGGAAGAAAAAGACTAAGGAGTAAAGAAAAAAAAAAAAAAAAAAAAAAAAAAAAGAAAAAAAAAGTGTGGAGCAGGTGTCAGCTAGTCTGAGGGTTGATTGCAGAAGAAATCGGTGAATCCTGATCCAGATCCACCACCTTGATAACTGGGGTTCGACATGTTCATAAAAGGATCTGGATTATGTTAGTGAGGTAAAGGGCTTGACGGTTGGAGGAATGGACATCGGTGTGTACCAGCTGATAGAGGAGATCTTAACGCGCTCCTGAATGGTGCTCCCGTGTATCTCCAGCAGGAAACAGTGTGGCTACTGGCCCTCCGGTCTGGTCTAATGCCTGCTTCTGTGTGGAGGATGGAGGCTGGGGGTAGTATGCAGTGGGCTGTGGTGAGTGCCCTCGTCCTTTGCTACCACTTGTGAGACAAGGGGTTTCCTCCAACACACTCCACCACGTGGGGGACTCGCGGTTGGGGGGTCATCCATCGATGGGACGCTCCACAGATACCTGCCTGGCACACAGAAGCTGACTCTTGGCCAGGAAGCAGGACTGGCTCTCTGCAGGGCTGCCTGAGAGATGAGGGTGTGAGAAGGGGCTGTCCTCGGCGTGGCAGATCTCACCCTCCAAGAAGCTGCACTTGGCCATCACATCAGGTCTCTTTGGATCCATCACGCGGTTGACCGTGGCCTGGCCAGATTTCTTGAGGTGCAGCTTCCGCGTACCAGTGTGATGTGCATTCCACCAGCGCCGAGGAGCACCTCCGAAGTGTAGCTCCAGGCTCTCCCGCCTTCTCTCTCCAAATCAGCTGCTTCCTCTGGTGTCTCGATAGAGCCTGTGTCCCTTCCGCCCAAGATATTCATTCCCTCAGCACTCCCAGCCACCTGCTCCTCACATTGTTCCTCTTCAATTGTGTATTGCCTCCTCTCCCGTTCACGTGTCTGGCCTCTTCCTCCCTTTGGCAGGGCCCATATCGGCCCTCACTCAGAGGGGCTTCAAGGTGTAGGGACTGCTCTCCACACCACCACCCAGCAAGCAAGCAACCAGCAACAACCACACAAGTAGCAGGCAAAGCAGACCAGCAGGACCGCAGCAGCACCATGCACACCAGCAGCACCAGCAGCACCAGCCAGCACCAGCAGCAGCCAGCAGCACCAGCAGTCACCAGCAAGCACCAAGCAGCACCAGCAGCACCAGCAGCACAGCACCAGCCACCAGGAGCACAGGAGCATCAGCAGGACCAGAGCACCAGCAGGACCAGGAGCATCAGCAGGACCAGGACCACTTAGCAGACCAGGAACCAGCAGCAGAACCAGGAGCACCAGCCAGGACCAGCAGGACCGGGAGCAACCAGCAGCAATAGACCCGAAAGCACCAGCAGGCACCATAACCGAGGAGCAGTGCCAGCAGAGTAAGCAACCGCAGAAGCACCCACACCAGAAAGCAGCGATCAGCAAAGCACCACCACGAAGCCAGCATTCAGCAGAAGTAAGCACCAGCAGAAGCCACCACCAGAAGCAGCATCAGCAGAAGCACCCTTCCAGAAGCAGCATCAGCAAGGAGGCCCCCACAAAAAAGCACCAGAAGAGCGAGCCGGCCAGCAGAAAGCCCAGCAGAAGCAGAGTTCAGGGCCCCAGGGGGTGGAAGGTGGCCTGTTCCCTCTTGCCAGGGCTGGCAGCAGATGGCAGAGGCTTCGCTTTTCTTTCCCATCTTTGTTGGGTTTCGCTGGCTGGCTGGCAAGCTGTGTCTGGAAGCAGGTCTTTCCTCTGAATGGTGACCTGCTTGCAAGCTGCTTCCTTTTATATCCGTGGGGCTGACGCAATGGATCCTTCCCGCATGCGCAGTGAGCGCTAGGCATCCACTAGGCATCCACTAGGCCTCCACTAGGCTTCCGCTAGGCTTTCGCTAGGCTTCTGCTCTGCATCCGCTCTTTCCATTCCGCATCCGCTTTGATGTGCTCCCCCAGAAGCCTTGTAGATGTGCCATCTGCTCCCATCCACTTCCATCTGCTAGGCTTCCATGGAGCATCCACTTTCCATCTGCCCTACGTCTTCCCCTTTTCCGTTCCTTTCCATTGTTGTCCGCTCTGGTTATGCAAATTCGGGGCACTTTTGAGAGCGGATAACAACGGTTGGAACATTTTGCTCATCCGCTGTGTCCTTTTTACAAACGTTTTGCATCTGTCGGCCAGTGTGACAGGGCCTTTAGGCATTCTTTGATCTTCTTGTTCTTTAGCTTTTCTTTTATCTGTTCAAGACTTTATGTAACAACAAACAGTTACATAGCAAATATAATCTGGTCTTCAATCCATTGAGTAAATGGGACAATGTTATTTATATTTCTAATATTTAAAATATCATTCTTTTAGCTAATAAGAACATGGACTATCCATGTATTTTATCTAGTTATGAAATTCCATATATTATATGTAATTTGAGGGTATATTATCCACTGAAAATGTTAACTAAATGTTAAGAACCATTATCCTCACTATATTTCCAATGAAATGCTGTCCTAAACAATCCTTTTCTGTACAAATATAATGGAATCCAATGCATTCTAAATATTTTGTGTTGTATAGGTCTGTAGTTTGAGGTCTGTTGACACACTAGGTATAAAAATAAAGGCACTTTCCCAACATATAGGCAATATATGAACCTATAACTCATTATTCCACTCATCACTTACCATGTGCATATCAAATTGATTATAAATATCTATAGGAATTATTAGTATAGGAACTATTTTTTACTTTAAAAAAAAATGTTCTCATTTATGCTCATTTGTTCTCGTAACTCATTTGTTCATTATCAGAAACTGATAATGTTTCTGATCCAAACAATGTTGTTAACAGGTGTTGCAACTGTAAATATTGTCATTTAATTATATCTGATGGATACTGTTAATCTATCAGCATAGCCCTTATTAAAAATAAAAGGACAAGTGAGAACAATAGCACATCTTGTGCTGAAACAATGGCACATCTTGCCTTCAGAAGTTGTGGGAGCTTCATCATTGGAAGCTTTCAAG
This sequence comes from Laticauda laticaudata, assembly GCA_004320025.1. Classification (NCBI taxonomy): domain Eukaryota; kingdom Metazoa; phylum Chordata; class Lepidosauria; order Squamata; family Elapidae; genus Laticauda; species Laticauda laticaudata. The sequence goes on along the minus strand of BHFT01024078.1, from coordinate 13,761 downwards.
AAGAGACTGGATGACCATCTATTAAAAATGGTGTAGGATCTTCTACTTGGGCAGGGGGTTGTACTAGATGACCTACAAGGTCCCTTTCAATCTGTTATTCTGTTAAGTTTACTTTATTTAGCATAAAATCTGTCAAGTATATACATTGTCATGAATGTCCTCAATTATTTAAAAGTCAACCTATTTCAATACAAGCCTGTCAAGGCAACAAGAAAGATACTTGAAACTGTCATTCTCAACCTGTTCCTAGGGGACATGTCATGGGGGGGTGGGGGTGGTCCATAAAGGCTTGAAGAAATGTTATGATTTAAATCTTGAGTTAACTCTTGGGGTCTGTGGCCATGATGTGTGGCCACAAACATATTTAAGGGGATCCATGGTGAAGGAAAGTTTGAGAACCACTGCTCTAAAAAATGGATTGTCAACGGGTTCCTATAAATGGTTTCCAAGATAAAAACTTTACCAATACAAAATTAGATATTAGGATGGAAATGATGTATGAGATGACAAGATAGAGAAACTGCTAGCTACCATATCAATTTGCAGGACCAGCTCAACATTTCTCTTTAGGACAATTAGACAGGCAGAAGTTAAACAAAGAATTGGCTGCAACAACCCATCACTATTATTTTTCAAGACTGCCTAGGGACTTTATGTAGAGGAATAGAGGCACAAATGGCTACAAAAGTAATGTTGGAAGCTAGTGCTTTTTTTCTGCAACATAGCAGTTACTTTGTTAATTTGTTAAAATAAAATAATTATTTTTAAAAAGCTAGGTAGTCTGGCAGTAATTAAAAATGGCTTCCTACCATTACTTCCTTGGATCTCAGAGGCATTCCAGAGTAGGCACCTCCAAAGCAATTACTTTGATATTTTAAATTGTATTCATTCTTAGTGGGATGGAGTGAACTGGAAGGGGCAAAATGAATGTGATAAAAACCAAGTCAAAACAGGGCTATTTTGAATCATAGTCTAGGAGCTATTTCCTACCTTAAATTATTATTAAGTAATCATTCATAGATTACTCTGAGATCAGCAAAGATGTTTCTTTGCTGGTTTATCAAAAGGCTGCTAGAAAAAAAACCCTCAGGTAATAGGATTACATTGGTTCTTATTCAATTATTGAATTGTTTAACTCTCATTCATCTTAATAAATCTTGCTAAAGAGAATTATGTAACCACACTTCAGAAAGAATCACTTTTGGTTTTGACAGCTTCTTGAAATAATTTTCACTCCTTTCTAATCTGACATTTTCCAAAATGGTTAGAATTGCAAATCCCAAAATTTGATATGGCCAAAGACTGGAGGGTCCTATTGGTGCCTATGTTTTCTTAGAAAATCATAATAGGGAGGAATTTACAGCTTTGTTCTATTTGTTAAAGAAAATCTCAAAGATATGTAGGGTACACTACTCCAGGTATATCTAGGAATTAGAATAAGCTTGTTTTCTAATAAATGGCTATTTGGACTGGCCAGCTTGACTACAGCAGCTATGAATGTTGATAATTAAAAATGTATTTTTTTCTTAACTCCTTAATTTATAAGCCTTTTACAGGTTGGTATCTCTTTGAGTTCATACTGTGGGATTGTTTCAATAATTAAAAAAAATAGAATAGAAACACTGAATGACTTCTTTCTTAAATTCTGGGTGGATTCTAACAAGATTAAAGTCTACTTGTTTAAATTTTATTCTGATTACTGGGAATTACAATTACAAGTAGAACCAGAAAAAGAGTGGGAAGAAAGAATTATTGAATACAAATAAAACAGTTTATTTGCCTTTGATTCATTTTAATTCAGTCCTAAGTTTCATTCTGCCTACATCAGATAAAAGCCCTAATAATCATCTCAAAACACACTGTCCATATTACAAGGTAAAAATAAAGGATAAATCTGAAAAAGGGGTAAATCTGGCTGATGTTGATTAAAATAATTATTTATGGTTAAAACTTTGTTTATAATGTTGCTTTACAAGAAAAATTCAAGAGCAAAACAGTGAAAACTAATTAAATTAAATAAATTTTTAAAAACCACTTTCTTAAATAAAGGACTGTCCTTCATTATAAAGGGTACATGGACACTGAAGCCAAAAAGAAATTTACTATCCACCCTTAAGAGAATCCTTGTCTACCTGAAGAAATATTGTTTCACCATTTAAAAAACCATGAGCTATATTTAGTTTTAAAGGTGGTGCTTGAAGGATACACAGAATAAAAACTCCCCCCCCCAAAAAAAAACATATATGATTTGGATAACCTGGCACGACTGAATTGCAACAGTGCAGGAAAGCCTGATTTATAAAAGGGGTAATTGACAATGCGAGCATAAATATTAATGCTGGACAAAATATAACTCAAAAGTTCTTTTTTAAACCTTTATATTAAGAATTTATAAAAAGGAAAAATATCCATTGCTGCAACATATTACTGTAGAAGAAAGATTCAGGGGAATCAGCTGCTTCAGGTTAGTAATTATAGAACTATCAGACATTTCTGTTCCAAGTGAAAAAATGGTTTTCAGATAATATAACAACAATAGTGTTGATTTTATGAACATGTCAAAGGCTTTTATTTCAAAGTGGCATTTTGTGGAGTTAGAAAGTAGAGTTGTGATTGTCAGTGTGACAAGAGTACCATCTAGTGTGCTTTTTATGTCTTGCAGATACTAAAATGAAATGTATAAACACAATTAAGGGTGGTTAAAGTGAAAGAACTGAAACAGAGTTAAATGGTCTTGTTTATTCAAACTATAAATGAGCTCAGGGCTGCTGGGATAGTATTTTAAATTGTTTGTAGTTTAATTCATCAAAATAATGCAAAAGTCAGGGAAGCAATTGGATAGCATTGCAGATGGTCAGTTTTTCCCTTGGTTTATGGAAATAACTACTTATTCTCCAACTTCCCATATATTCCCTGATTATTGACTCTGAGCAACAAATGACTTATTGATGCTATGCATTGCTATAAGCTGTTTTTTTAATGGAATAAGTAATCTATGTTTTACACAAAATTTTACACAAAATCATTATTTGATCCCTCAATGCATTACACTTAGCAAATTTGTTTAATAACATAAAAGCAACTAGTTCTCTTTGCATGACAATCCAATAAGTATTACTTAGAAGAAATAAAAGTAGGTATTATTTGTTCCACTGGTGCCCTAGAAATGAAATAGTACTTCTTTTTATTCTGACATTACCCAAATTGAGATTTTTTGTCAAAATTCAGCAATACAAATTAAAGCTTATATTTCCTACTTGCTGGGGCCAACTTATGGCCCATGGTATGCAGTTTTCCCATCCCTTCCCAAAATAAATCTCTATGTCCTAATGATGTCACCAAAAGCTTGAACTATCATTCTAGCTGTTTCCAAAATTTCCTACCAAGCATAATTTCAAATATATTATTATGTAGCATATGGCATTGTTACATTAACTAGGAAACCATGATACTGTTGCAGAGTAGTAATTTGGCTGCCAGTTTACCAGCTCTAATTGTGGTACATGCTCACAACTTCCCAAGGTGCACCACAGGGACAGTGAGCTAGCTTCGTATCAGAAAGAAAGATGAGTGGCTTTTTCCTGCAGTATCATCCAAGGCCCGATCATTCTATCAGAGCTGCCTAATGAACAGCATTGCAATCAGGAAAGTTCAGACCCAGCAGGAATCTGACTGCCTGCATGGAGCACCAACTTGTTTTCTCACTGAAGTGATGCCTATTTATCTATTTACAAAGAATATTCTTTCCAACTGCTAGGTAAGCAGAAGCTGAGGCAAGTGGCAGAATCTCAACCTGCCATGCACCATCTCCAGCTTCTGAACCACTGCACCTGCTCATTTTTGGATATGACAAAACATGAAAATACTTAATACATTACTGGAAAGTAAGCATACTAATAAGTGTTTATGGATAATCAATATATCAATTTGGCTCGCATTCATAAAATAGTGCTAATTTCAATCAATTGGCTAATTCCATTTAATAAAAATTATTGGAATTTTTATTCACTACTCATGCATAGAAGCCTGTTATTAATTGAAGTACAACTACTGTGCTCCAACAATCAGAAGTAAGTTTCCATTTCACTGTGCATCTGAGGGGTACATCAATCATTGAAATAAACTACCCATTCAAAAATCAGCATAGTTATAACATTTATGAAAAAGGCAATAAACTCAATTTTATTTTCTGTTCTAATCCCCCAATCACAATATTTTGTAGAAGAGTTCAGTATATAGCAAGATGTGGTATCACAACAGAATTTGCATAAGCACACATTTACCTTCTTCAAGAAAACAGAATAATGTGTGACATTGTCCTGGAGCTTTTAAATTATTAGAACATAAAGGTACATTTTAGAGTTTCCCTTCTGTTGGAGTAATAAAATAACTATTAAATTATTGTGCATTAAACTTGTGCTCTACCTTTAAATAAAAATAGGGCACAATATTTTAAAATATTAGGTAATAAGCACATTGGATTTAAAATATATTCCTATGAAAAGCTGAATTCCTTAAATGGATAGGGATAGCTAAATATTTTTAAGACTCAGGGGAAAAAAAATCAGCCAACACTTGTTTTAAATTGTATCTTTTGCTTTCTGTTTTGTTAGGGTTATGATCGGATCTGCATTTCCATTCTTATTCAATAACTTTTAAACTATTCCAGACTATCATAAATTATTTATGCATATCTAATGTGCTCTCAGTAATGATAAATGGACTCTCTTTTATTTTTAGGGACTGCACGTTATAAAAACAATACAATTAGAATAGGTTTGGCATAAAAGTAAATTGATGAATTGCTATTCAGGACAATTTTGAAAATCTTTCCTTGAACTTAGTAAAATGCAATGTACATTTTGATTGCATACAAATGATTCTCCCAGGACACTAATTGACATAATAATAGATACCTTTCTTGCTGTACTTTAATGGAAGAGGGTTGGATGTAGACAGAGTTTGGTGCCATCTAATATCTTTTATTTTGGTGATACAATATTAATTCTTACTCCTGCTTGAATTTCTACAATGAAGAAACCTGTTCATGACTCAATTATTCTTACTCATCCTGTCACACAGCACCAACGGATGGAAAGAGGATGTAAAATGGAGAGAAACACATGCCATCCACGATGCTTCCGTTCTGTACTCACTGCATCCGTTTTCATCCTCTCTATCCGTCCAGCATCCATCTACTGACATTTCATCTGCTCAAAAAGTTTTGAGCTGCACAAAACCTTTTGCAGCGGAAAATGTATCCAACGTGTCCATTAGACATCCGCTACGCATACGGGGAACATCCCGTTAGACGCTCCGTCGTCATCCGTTACGCGTCCACTATATCCACTAGGCATCCGCTGCACATTCCGCGCAATTCGCATCCCACTCCAGCGGAAAACAGACACCGGGAGGAAGCGAAACAGACACGGAACGGACACGCACGCATTTGTGGCATGGCAGTAGAAAAGATGAAAGCGGGTGCAGTTTGCATACAAAGCATTAAAACGGAAAAAACGTTCGCATAGGGGACGTATCTCGGATATTTAGGATGTCTGCAGGATGTCTAGAGGATGCAAAAGGACACCTAGCAGAAACCTTATGTTTCCTATAAAAAAGAGGAGGAACTCACCTGGATCATTACTTTCAGTGCAGCAGCCCTGCTGTGCAGACCTCTTCAGCCTTCATCTTGCTCTTGCTCTTCCAGAGCATCCAGTCATCTCCACCATGGATCATTACACATTCCTTTTGGTAGCCATCATCATTCTACAACAGTGCGAAGCAATCTACAGGCTCTTTCACCTGTTCTACGCAAGGAAAAAGAGGCGTCCAAGAAGGTCTGGGTCGAAGATGGATCGCGAGAAGAGCAGAGTATGGACTGTTATAACAAGCTGATGTGGGAGCTGAGGAAGGAAGACACTCGTGCATTCCAGAACTTCATGAGGATGTGCCAGCCATGTTTGACGAAGTTGTGGAGCGGCTGAGACCCAGGTTGACCAAGGCAAACATCAACTTCGGGGCCCAGCCTGGACCCTGAGCTCTTGCGCCACCTGGCCTCAGGGACCATGTACAGGAGCATGCCAATACGGCTGGAGGGTGCCACACAATACCATCAGCAGTTGTGGGCAGAGAAGTGATGCAAGCTACATCGAAGAATACCTGGAGGAGCTCCTCCAGTGTCCCCTCCTACTGAAGAAGCTGGAAGAAAGTTGCAGAAGCAGTGGTATCAGAAGTTGAACTTCCCCCCACCGTTGGAGCCATAGATGGGAAGCATGTGGCCTGCAAAGCTCCAGCCAAGTCAGGGTCCACTTATCACAACTACAAGGGCTTCTTCAGATCATCCTCTTCGCCATGGTCGATGCTGACTACAAGTTCATGTACATCGATGCTTCAGGCAACAGGTCAGCTTCAGATGCCCAGGATAACAACGCCAGTCACCCCAATGAGGGGCTTGAATGCTACCTCATCATGGGCTTCCAGATCCAGACCCCCTACCCAACAACACACAAGATGTGCCCACTTCATTGTGGGGGATGACACCTTCTCCCTCAGAACTACCTCATGAATCCCTACACTTCCAGTTGCCTCACCCGTGAAGGAGAGGATCTTCAACTACAGGCTGTCCAGGGCAAGGCGGGTGGTGGAGAACGCCTTTGGCATCCTGGCCAACAGGTTCCAGGTACTTCTCACCACCATGCAGCATCGCCCACAGACCGTGAGGAGGATCGTGGAAGCTTGCTGCATCCTGCACAATCCTCATGCGCACCCGCTACCCAGTGTTGCAGAACAGGCTCGTGGACCTCTAACAAGGCAATGGGAACATGGAGCCTGGTGAATGGAGGCAAGGGCGAAACCTGATATACACTGTGGATGTACAAGGCCCCAACAGAGCTTCACGTGAAGGAAAGAAGCAGCGCAACTCCTGAAACACTGGCGCAACCCCCAGCTGAACAGAGGAGTGGCAAGACAAGATGACAGATGCTTAATGGATTCTTCCTTCAGCCTGTCTCATCACACTGATGAGATTGTGTCAAGTATGTTGAGTGGCCCTACAATGAACAGGGCATTTAATTAAGAGTTGTGTTTATGTTGAAATGTGTGGGATCAATGATTACATTGTTATTGATAATAAAGGGCCATAGGTGGGCAGCTGGGAGGTGGACCATACAGTCCCACTATGCTTGCACTGCAGGTTTATCTATCCCACAGCTATTACCCATCCCACAGGTATCTCTGCCCATCCCACAGGTATCCCTGCCCATCCCACAGCTACTACCTATCCCAAAGGTATCCCTGCCTTTCCCACAACTATTACCCATCCCACTGCTATCTTAACCCATCCCACAAGCATGCAAAGGCTTAAACCATTTCTAAAAGTTTCCACCAAGACGTTGTTGACTAAAAGAACTGAAGCAAGTGTGTGAAGCAAAGATAATCTTTATTAATAAGAAATTGTAAAAGCAAAATGACCCAAGTAAAGTGTCCCAAGCAAAGATAAAGTCAACAGGTAGCAACCCAGTCTCTGGCACTCTTCTCAGTCACTCTGAGCATGCCCATAGTCTCAGGGGTGAAGGGTCCAGGTGCTGTGGAGGTGGCTGCTGCTGGAGTGCTGGTCTGATGTGCCATTCGGGTGCCTGGCCCGAGAGGACAACAGGGGATAGTGTGTGGAGGAAGCTCTCAGAGATCTGGCTCAGTCCTGTGATGTGAGAGCCCCTTCCTCCAGGACATGGGGTGTCAGTCCCAAGACCGATGACAGATGTTCTGAGGCCGGGCTTGGCTGTAGGTGGAGGAAGGAGGAGGTACTGCAGCTGTCTGGTCTGCAGGTGAGTGAGGTGAGGCATGGGTGGCATCTGTGGCATGGGTGGCATCTGTGACATAGGTCGCATCTGTGGCATGGGTCACATCGGTGGTGTCAGTGGCATCAGTGGCATCAGTGTGCACCGGTGGCATACGATTGTACCTATGCCTGGACTGGGAAGGGCTTCCTGTGCTGCTGGTAGGTAGGACCTGTGGAAAGCCTTGGAAGGGCAGTGACATCACTTGGGGTGGAGGAGCAGACCTGGACTGAGTGGGATCAGGGTCAGCTGGGTCTGGAGGGTTGTGCAGAAGACCGGTGATCCTGTCCTTGTTCACCTGTACTGTGATTCGGACATGTCCAGGAGGGTCTGGTTGACGTAGGTGAGAAAGGGCTTGCAGTTTGAGGATGGTATGTTGGTGTGTACCAGCTGAGAGAGGAGATCTACGCTGCTCCTGATGGTGTCCCTGATCTCCAGCAGGACAGTGTGGCTCTGCCCCTCCGGTCTGGCTCTATGCCTGCTTTCTGTGGAGGTGGAGCTGGGGGTGGAAGTGGGTTGGTCTCTGGTGGAAGTGCCCTCTCCTTGCTCCCACTGAGTCAAGGGTCCTCCACGCGCTCTGCCACAGGGAGTGTAGCTGTCGGGGGGGTCTCCATAGTGGGACGCTCCACAGATACCTTCCTGGACACAGGAGCTGACTCTTGCCAGAAGAGGACTGGCTCTTGCAGGCTGCCTGAGAGAGAGGTGCTGCTCCTCTGTGGCAGATCTCACCCTCCAAGAAGCTGCACTTGGCCATCACGTAGGTCTCTCGGTCCGTCAGCTTGACCGTGGCCTGGCCAGATTTCTCGAGGTGCAGCTTCCCTTACCAGGTGTGCATGTGCTTCCACCAGTCAAGGAGGACCTTGAAGTGTAGCCCAGGCTCTCCGCATTCTCTCTCCAAGCAGCCTGCTTCCTTTTGGTGTCTCAATAGAGCCTGTGTCCCTTCCGCCATAGATACTCGTTCTCCCTCAGCCATTCCAGCCCCTCATCCTCATGTTCCTCTTCGATGGAGTATTGCCTCCTCTCCTGTTCACACGTATGCCTCTTCCTTCCTCTGGCAGGGCCATCTGGGCCCTCATCAGAGGGGCTTCGAGTTCTAGGGGCTGCTCCACCACACCACCACCACCAGCAGCAGGAACAACAGTAGCAGCCAAAGCAGGACCAGCAGCACCAGCAGCACCAGCAGCACCAGCAGGACCAGGAGCACCAGCAGGACCAGGAACACCAGCAGCACCAGCAGCACCAGCAGGACAAGGAGCACCAGAAGCACCAGCAGACCAGCAGGACCAGGAACAGCACCAGCAGAGTAAGCACCAGCAGAAGCCCCAGCACCAGAAGCAGCGCCAGCAGAGTAAGCACCAGCAGAAGCACCAGCACCAGGAGCATCCCAGCCAGAGTAAGCACCAGCAGAAGCACCAGCATCAGGAGCAGTGCCAGCAGAGTAAGCACCAGCAGAAGCTCCAGCACCAGGAGCAGCATCAGAAGAAGCTCCAGCACCAGAAGAGTCAGCCCAAGCAGCAGAAGCCCCAGCAGAAGCAGAGTCAGGGCCAGGGGATGGGATGGTGGTCCTGTCCTTCTTGATAGGGCTGGCAGCAGATGGTACAGGCTTCCTCTTCTTCTCCATGGTTGTTGGCTGGCTGGAGCTGTGTCTGGCAGCAGTCTTTCCTCTGAATGGTGACCTGCTTGTGAGCTGCATCCTTTTATATCCGCGGGGCTGATGCAATGCATGCTCCCCGCATGCACAGTGAACGGCTTTGCATCCGCTAGGCATCCGCTAGGCTTCCGTGATGCATCGCCTGTATCCACTCGGCATCCGCTCTGCATCCGTTCCTTCTGCTGCGCATCCGCTTCGCTGTGCTCCCCTGGAAGCCCTGCGGATTTGCCATCTGCTTCTATCCGTTAGGCTTCCATGGAGAATCCATTTTACATCCTGGCTACATCCTCTCCCCGTCTGTTCCTTTCCATTATTGTCCGCTCTGCTTATGCAAATTCGGGCACCTTTTGAGAGCGGATAACAATGGATGGAACATTTTCTCATCCGCTGTGTCCTTTTTACATACGTTTTGCATCCGTCGTCCTATTTAACAGGCCCTTTAATAAGGTTTTATTTATTTATTAAATTTCTATGCTGTCGATGTCCCCAACAAGGTGACTCTGGGTATCTTGCAAATTTTAAATGCAAATACAGATTTAATCAATGCATCCAAGCTGTCTACAGAGTCTTAGAGCCCATGTCTATAGTGCCAGCAACAGGAAAATATACTACTTTTCCCGTGATATTCAGAAGGAATGTGGATCTGATATATTGTTGGATATTAAAAAAGGATGGGCAATGGGCTAGCACTTGCATGTTAAATGAGAGGGATGTGAGAGACAGGAAGACATAACAGCCAACATTTATGAAGCTTCACAGCTTGTTTCAAATGTTAAATATAAATATAAAGAGTAACTTTTTCTTTGATCCTGCTGACTTTCTGGACCTCTTGATGCTTTTTAACATGTAAGTATATCTGACAGCTTTTTAAAAAAACTTCCTAGTTTAGTGTACTGGGATTTATCGACAATCACCCATCTAAGAAGTAATCTGTTAACTTTCCTTAGCTTTTTCAAAAGCATAAGTGCTTCTACCTGCTGTGATAAACTTTGCAGTGAACTGAAAAGTTTAGAATCACATCTATTATATTTGTCACTTGAAATTGCACTGCAATTAATTTTGCAAATCATTTGTTTGGACAAATGATTGTGGTAAAGGAGACTGGACAGCTCACTCTGACAAAATATTTATTCTGCACTGAGATGTAAATAACAATAACAATATTCCAGATGAATTTTATCTTCCTTTTTGTAAGTATGTATGTATACATATGTACATACATACACATGCAGACATACACACATACACATACACACACACACATGTGGGATTCAGCCAGTTCAGCCCAGTTCAGCTGTACCAATTGTTAACTTTGGGCCCAGTTCTGGCTGATCCGACCACTGGCTGGCCCTATCCCTGGCCCTTTCCCGGCACTCCTTCCTTTCATTTTGGCATCTAGGAGCTCCTCTAACCAAACCAGTAGGAAATTTTTTTGAAACCCACCACTGATTAGATTATGATATTAAGAAAGTGGATTGCATGTTAAATTTGATTATGTGCTATCATGTCAGTGTCAACTCAACCACAGACATAGATTTTCTCCAAGACAATCTGTCCTCAACCTGGTCCTTCAGATCTTCCATTGGTTCATCCATAACTGTACTTATCTATCTTGCAGTTCCTGAATATAGATTAATATAATTTGATGATGTAATACAGTGACCTCCAATCCCAATCTTTGGGGCACCAGGGACCAGTTCCATGGAGACAATTTTTTCTGTGGACCAGAGGGGGCATGGTTTTGTGTGCTGCCTGCATCCTGTGGATGGTACTTCATTTGTTTGCATGGCCCAGTTTTCAACATGCGTAGCCTGGCGGTTGGGGATCCCTACGTAATACACAGATAGATGATATGATATCTGAAAATGTAGATATATTTACTGATATCTGCAAATATCCAAAACTGTATTCTGAAATATTTCATGAAATATTTTTTCTCCTATTGCCGCACCCAAATCTATATTTCCAGCAAAACCTCTAGGAGGCATACCTTTTTCTCTATTTACTTATTTATTAAATATAATAATAAAATTAGAGCAACTAAATTAAGTGACTATTATGTTTCCCCAAAAATAAGACCCAACTGGAAAATAAGCCCTAGCATGATTTTAAGATGCTCATAATATAAGCCCTACCCCCAAAATAAACCCCATTTAAGATCATCAGCCAAACAGATGCATTTACTACTGTATTTCCCTGAAAATTAGCTCTAATGTGTTTTTGGGAGCAAAAATTAATATAAGACTCAGTCTTATTTTTGTGGAACAATGGGTAGCTATGGCAATGGTTACTTGTGAAATGAAAATGTAAAATAGCTGATCAAGCAGTCACTGTAAAAAAAAAAAGACCTGGTAAAAAATCTGGGGCAACATCATTTTGCTTACATAAAGATTACATAAATATAATCCAGTCCAGAGTAGATTGACCAAGGCACTGATTGTTACATCCCTGGTACTTTTTCTTAGAATTTAATTGAGAAATGCAAAGTGATTACTGTTCCATCTTTATAAAAAAGAGAATTCTTATATTTCTACATTATTGCACTGGGCAATTATTATAAAAAGAAATAATAGGACAGGGACAGTAGGCACATTGGTGTACTTATGCACACCCCCTACAGATGTCTTAGGAAAGGGGTGAGGTCAGTAGTAGACAGTCTAAGGTTAAAGTTTTTGGGGTTTGGGGAAAAAAACCACCGTCACGGGAGAGTATTCCAGACATTGACCACCTGTTGCTGAAGTCGTATTTTCCTGCAATCAAGTTTGGTGCGATTAACCTTGAGTTTGTATCTATTGTTTGCTCTTGTGTTGTTATGGTTGAAGCTGAAGTATTCATTGACTGTAGGATATTGCAATGGATGATTTTATATATATATACTTAGATCGGACCAAAGGAGGCATAGTTCTAGGTTTTCTAGGTCTAGAATTTTGAGTCTAGTGGCATAAGGTATGCTGTAACAAGTAGAGGAGTGGAGAGTAGAGAATAGAGTTGTGAAATATTTCTGGACTTTCTCAAACTGTGTTATATAGATATTATGTGGGTTCCAGACTGATGAGCTGTATTTGAATATTGGTTTGTATGCTCTAGTTATTAGTGTAATTTACCCAGGAGAAAAAACTACATAAGATTAGTTTAACAACATCTCAATGCCTTTTTGGATATGTAGTTACATGGGGCTTTTGGACTTAGGTCATATTATGAGTTCTCCAAGATCCTGACAGAGTTTTGGATCATCAACAAGGTCTTGACTATTCAGCCTGTATTTTATTTTCTTATTTTTTTTGCCAACATGTATGATAGAGCATTTATTGTTGAGATTTGAAGTTGCCATTTGTTTGACCATTCTGATAACATAGTCAAGGTTTTTTGAAGGGTAGCAGTATTGTCTGTGGTGCTGAATAACTTTACATCATCACAAAGAGAATGCAGTTGCTCTTAATATGATCACAAAGGTCATTTATGTAGAATATGAAAGAGTTGGTCCTAGACACTGCCTTGGGGGATACCACTGTTGACAGGTACAGAATTCGATAGGACACTCCCAATTGTGACCATTTGTTGTCTGTTTGACAGGAATGCTTCTATCCAGTTATGCAGGTTCAGAGATATCATAAGATTTTAGTTTAGAGTAGTTTGGTTTCAGGCTTAAAAGTCTAAACGTCTGATAGTGACATAGCGTAGTGTAACATGGCATTCCATGAGTCGTTTGACTGAAAGCTGTAAGGTGTGCTGTGTAATGGTTTAAAATCTTTAGTCCACGATCATGCTGTAGTAGGCCATTTAGCATGATTTGCATGATAGTTTTTTCCTAAACCAATTGTTATAGAGAGTAGGGTTTGTTTTTAAGGAGGTAATGGATGGTTAATAATTGATTCCATGACTTAAGGTACTCAGCATAAGATAGGTCTTAATTTTCAACTAGGCTGGGGTGTCCCTTTTGGAAGATGGGGATGACTGTGGCTTATGACCATAGTTTTGGTAATGAGCTGGTCCTGCAAGATTTTTTAAAGATTATGCTTAGAGGTTAGGCTATAGCAGTGGGTAGCTTTTTAGAAGTAGGCGCATATTCCATCCGTCCAATAGATAGAGATGGTTTTAGATTGCGTAGTGCTTTTTTAGCATTGTCTTCTGTAAAATCGATATGTATTAATCATTGTAGTTGTCTGTGGTTCGATTAGGAAATACTGGGCATGATCCATTGCTGTTTACAAATACTGAGCCAAAGAATGTGTTAAAGAGGTTGGCTTTAATAATGTCATTGTTTCAGATCTCTCC
>BHFT01024075.1:0-57545 GCA_004320025.1 Laticauda laticaudata | reverse complement strand
TCTCTTCGGGACGGTTTAGATCCGATTGGACCGTCCAGGAGCAAAGATATCGGCAGCGATCTCAGACCTCCAAGATCACATGCCGTATCGTCGCGATGCCAGCTCTGCCTTCCTAAGTTTCAGTTCTTCAGTGGTACATTATGCAGCATTTTTTTAACCAAAATTGTGTATCAGGTATAGATTACTTAAAAGAGTAACAAAAGTACCAGAAGGTATGGATTAATAAATAGAGTACAGGAAGTACTATAATTTTCTATTAGTAACTAGAAAGACTAATCCAATCTGTTCCCTCAAAACAGAGGTAGAAATTGTTGGTAACAAAAGTTTTGATTCTGACATGTTTTACAATTCCAAAAGTATTAATAAAAGTCTACCTTAATTGAGAAATCAGTAACATATATGCTTTGGTTTTAACAACTCTGAAACACTGTAGCTAAAACAGATTCCTAATTCTTTTCTCACACGATGGATAACATGACAAATTTCTTCCCTGGAACCAATGAAGAAAAGATACAAATTCCCTAGAGAAAGATTCAGTCTTTATATATTGACTTCTCTAGTTCTGCTTCTTGTCTGATCAAATTAATTACTTCGGTTACTTGAAAACATCCTTCTTACCTGGACCACAGCAAGGACTTCAGGCAAGGAATTTTGAGTAGGTGGCACTGGTGGCAAAAGGCAAAAGAGATGATGGGCTGGAGCATCCGAAAGCATCTGGAGGTCATTAGGAGAATTCTGGAAGGTTGCAACCATGCTAGAGAATTAGATCTTGGTCATTCAAGCATGCTTCATTAATTCAGGGTATCGGTTATGATACTTTCTTTATTCAAAGCCCCATGACTTTGAATTAGAATTTCTTTATTCAAAGCCCCATGACTTTGAAACACTATTATTCTCAATTCATTCCCATAAACCGGAAGCTGACAAAAAATCATGCTATATGTTCCTGTATGACCCAATGTGGCCTCCATAGTTAACATTATCTTTATTATGCATTCTTCTTTCAAATCTTAGCAATCTTTATTTCCTAGAATCATATACAGGTAGTCCTTAATGTATGACCACAATTGGGATTAGAACTTCCGTTGCTAACTGATGTGGCCATCAGGTGAGTCATGCTGTTGTTAAGCAAATCTGGCTTCTCCCATTTAATCTGCCTCTCAGAAGCTTCCTGGGAAGGTTGCAAATGGTGATCACAGAATGCTACAACCATCATAAATACACACTCAAATTCTGATCATTTGGCTCTTGGGACACTGTGATGGTTGTAAGTGCAAGGACTGGTGAAGGCATTAGGCTAGAAACCAGGGGACAGTTATTTCAGTCCAATCTTGAGGAGGAAGAGGAGGAGGAGGAGGAGGGAGTGACCCTACCATTTTTCTTCTAAGTCCAAGCTGAAAATAACACATGATCACTAACCTTGTAGTGAGAAGCCACATACAGGGCCATTAATCTCTGAAGAAAAGTTTCTGACGCTCTGTGATAACAGAACAGAGTGTCTCTGTTCACATAGTATCTGAGGGTCATCCTTGAGTTAAGTGACAAATTCCTTATTTGTCTTTGAAAGCTAGAAGGAAGCCAAAATTTTCTTCAATGATGACAGATTGCCATTGTCCAAACACACTTGCTAATGTCCAACACATTTCATAGGCAGTAAAAAGCAGAGGAAGTAAATAGTTATTGTTACCAATTGTGTTTCTAAGTCTGTGTAAATTTTTAAGATCTGCAAATATTGGTAGAAAGGTAGTAGGTACTATGAAGCTTGTTGCCCCAAAATGAATGAGCTAAGAGTGCATTTACTTTGCTGCATGGAAATGAGGGACTGGGTATGTCAGGAGAAGCATAAGAGTTGAATGCAATGGCAATGGGACATCTAAGTAGTGTAGGCAATAAAACAAAAGGCAAAATCAAGAATGAATAAGTGTTGAACAAATGAGCTAAATGCAAAAATGAAGGATCAACACAAAAAAAAGGTCACATTTTTTAAAAGAAGTGAGGAGTTTAAAGAACAAAAGGTAACTAATGAATTCACATATGGAAGATGTGGAACCAAGAACAAAAATGTAAGAATGGTACTGTGAATAGTTATAGCTACCGTTTCTTTTATTTTTCTTACTTCGTGTTATTCAATTTCTTTCATTTACTACTTCTTGCTCCTTTTCTATCCTTTGCATAATGTTTTTTCCTAAATGAGAACAGTGTGATGGGAATATAGATATGACCACAATAGCTGCACTTAAGTTTGAGAATTAGCACAAGGATACAAATCACAGGTTTCAGGCAACGGACAACCAGATATAATTCTTGTGATGTTGAGACAATCCAAGCATAGCAAATCATTCAGCCACTTCTCCACTGGATCTCCTGGAGCATATCTAATGGATTCCTGAAGTGAAACTTCATGCAATGTACGGGCTGGGGAGAGATGATATACAAAAGGTCACATACACAAGGATCTAAACATCTGTTTTGTCATGAAAAGAAAAAAAAGTGATCAGAAAAACAAGACCTGTAGCTGGTGCAGGTAGTCCTCATCTTACAACAGTTCAAAGTTACAATAGCACTGAAAAAAGTGGCCATTTTTCATGCTTACAATCATTATAGCATCCCCATGGTCACATGAATGAAATTTAGATAATTGACAACTGACTCATATATATGTCCCAGGGTCATGTGATCGTGTCCAGGTCAATTGGAAAGTCAGTTTCATTTAACAACCATGTTACTAGCTTAACAACTGCAGTGATTCACTTAACAACTATGACAAGAAAGATTGTAAAATAGGGCCAAATTCACTTAACAAATGTTAAGTGTTAGCAACAGAAATTTTGGCCTCAATTGTGGTCATAAGTTGAGAACTACCTATGTTCTGTAAAATTATTTCTAGCCTTATTCTTAGCCTTAAGTGGCACATTATAACTTTTCATGCTTTAACCTAATGACGGGTCACGTAGATTGTGTTAAGTCACAGTTTTTAAGAGATAATTTAATTAATCCACAATTGATTGGTTTGATACAACATGTTAAACCATAAACTCTTTGGGTTACAAATCACAATGCCTGGGCAGGCACAATCTGACAAATCAGAAGTCTAACTCATCCACATTACGTCAGTAATGTGTGGAAACCCTAACCTCAATAGATGATGGGTTTGAAAAAACAAGAGACCTGTCATCTAACAAGAAAAAACAAGCCCATCAACTATAAAAGAAAGCAGACCCATCACCCAAGATCTGTTCAATTGTCATGAAGGTTATCTAAGATCAAAGACAGCTCATGGAAAAGTGATAGTTTTCTGTGATTCTTCTCAATTACTTTCTCCTGTATATTCTTTTAAAAAATGTAAAGCTCAGTTAAGCAACACAGCCATGATCGTACTGTAGGTTCTAGTTTCAGAGAAATACCTGAGGACAGTTTAGCTGTAGTGGTTATTTTGTTCTCTGCAGTTACACTGGCTTGGGCCTGTGCACTCTCTTGTCGTAACTGTTGGATCAGTTTCAAAGACAAGGAACGGCCGGTGCCCTCGTATCTATTCAAAACAACAGTCAGAACAGTCAGATGGGAATAGATAAAAGAATAAGCACAGCAGCTGTTTAAATTATGATATAAGCAGATTAATCCAAATACTGTTCCAAAGATGTAATATTTCTGGAAATGTTGAAATCATAGGGACAAAATGCCAGATTTGTTATTGTTCTGTTTTTAAGATTGAGAAAGGACAGAAATTCTTTAAAAACACTGGAATGAATACAATCTTTCAGTCAAATGTCAGTTTATCTCACAATATAGCAAAAAATAAAATGCATCATTCATAACTTTTCCCAACAATTGTGTTAATTTGCTTCCAAAGAAAATGGTGGACCTAACATGGGATACAATAATAAATTAATCAATTAAGAAACTCTGAAAAGTTCCCTGATTGCAATGCCAACTGGTCAATTCTTTGCTTTTTTTTTTCTATTCTTCTCCTGTCAAACATCTAATAACACTTCACCTCTTGTTTTACCATTACCAATTCTGAAATAAATCAGTGTCGAAATAACATTCTAAAACCTTTAACTCAAATATTTAGTATTTTTTTCTTAACACTAAAACTGCAACTACTTACATAAGCAGTGTGTGTATGTGTGTGTGAGTGTGTGTATGTGTGTTTGAACAATAGTAAGGAATAATGTGAAAATAACCATGCCAAATAGATAAAACAATCCCTTATTACTAATGGGCGAGACATTCACAAATGTTTATTATTTGTTGATTCTATTATCCAATGGCAACTGCATGTGTGTGACTCAGCCATAACTGACTGTCATTAGAGACAGGTGTTTTATATCACTGAATATTAATTCCAGTACAAAATATTTAGAGAAAGGAGTTCACTAACTTAACAGATGAAGCATAGTATTTTCCATCTGAGATTAAAAAAACAACAACAAAAAGTGTATTCTTCATAATTTTTAGAAGCAATGGATCAACAGCCTTTGGAGATCACTTTAGCCAGTAAAGCTTACCCATTGATTGTAGAAGCCATGAAGACCAGATAAGGGCCCAGTAGGTTCTTCACCAAAGGAAGGGGAATGGCAGCAGCTTCATCAATTACCACAAGTTCAGCCTGCCCGAGTTTCACAGCATCAGCAGGATGGATATACTGGGGGCAAAGGGAAAGGGTAGACATCATCAACTGCCTTTCTGAGGGTGTCTCGGCAACAAAAATAAAATAAACTCCTTTAGAGCCCCTTCAATTTCTCATTTTGCTTAGTTCCCTTAATTTAAAGTAATAATAAATGAGCTATACCTGCAAATCAAATGGATTAGCTAACAATACTCTGAAGCTCATGTTCACATGTAGTAGAAAACCAGATTTAAAACAAATAGAACCATCACTTTTCATTCAGGTTGATGAACCCTTCCTTATTCTTAAAGTGGTTTCCAATCCTGATCTGTTCAGAAGCCCTTCCCGCATTGCTAGAAACTACAGAAGTGCTTTCTTTCATTGTTGAACCAAAGCAGAACAGCAACATTAGAAGAAAACACCCAAATGCCCAATTCTCTAGGCCGAACTATTGGTAAATACCTGTATTGTCTGTCTATGTTCTCGAAACACATTGACTCTCACAACTGCTTTGCTGAATTCAGGATTGAGAGACTGAATGATCTCATAATCCAAATGTTCCTGAAAACAGACATAATAATGGGACAATATGAAAAACTAATTAAATATTACCCATCCTAATAACTGACATACTTTACTGTTATGGTTGGTCGCACAGCCAGCCAGATTTTGAGGCTGGATTTGGCATTTTTAGCTACCTAATGAATCCTTCCCAGTTGCCTGAGAAAGGTGTTGTTTGATGGAGGTACTGTCACAGGATGTAAGTGTCTGGAATAAAGAGCAAAGTGATGTGGAACAGAATTTCACATCTTGGGAAATTTACAAATCACAAGCAGCCTATTCATGATTGAGTTGGGGTCTGCAACCTAGCACATCTGGAGACTGCTGGGCTTGAGAAGATCAAAAGTCAATGACCTATACATGCCATGTCAAGACAGGGAGGAGAGCCCAGTTGGTATAATGGTTTATAGGCACTGGGCGACTGCAAACTCTAGTCCCACTTTGCGCACAAAGCAAATTAGGTGTCTGGGCCTCAGAGCCAGGACTCAAGATGCTGGCAGATCAGATCCCACTGAATGCTGCAAACCTACTTATTCAACTTCACTGAGTCCAAAACGAATACCTTCTCAGGCCCCTTCTCAGCCAACACTGATCCTTCTTTAGTTAATATGGATGCCAAGAAGCCAGGCAACTTTGCTGTCCTGGGAATCCTACACCACGGCAAAGTAAGTGCCTTGTGAGAAAGTGGAAAGATTGCTCATTATCATGCCCTAAAAGTGCTTTTTCAAGAGGCAAATTGGACTTTCTGGTTTTTTCTTGAAGTTATTTCGCTTCTCATCCAAGAAGCTTCTTCAGCTCATTATCATGCCTGATCTTTGGCAACTGCTGAGCAGGGAAAGCTTCAGCTGTGCATGCTCAGTGGGGGAGAAGATTTCATCTGTGCAGGAACTGCCTTCCGTTGCTAGAAGCAATTGTGGCATCCAGTTTTGTGATCAGCAAATTCTTCTTTTTGACTTCTGCTTCATTTTAACTTCTGCATGTTCCTGACCAAATTCTCTGAGTCATCCCCTGGTACTTTTCAAACTGTTGTGTGGTATTGGATTACTGACAATCTAGAGTTAGACTTTCTCCTCAGCCTCTAGTAAGCTGTCTATGCACAAACACTCTCATTCTTTTGCTTCTCCAACTCCTCCACTGTTGCTTCCCTCCATTTATCTGCTCCTATCTCTCCAAACAAGTCTTCCTGACATTTTCAGAAGTCAAGTTTTCTTTCTTCCTACAAGTTTTTTTTAATATGCTACTCCTAAATGCAGTGTTTGTATTCCCACCCAGAAACTTGACAAGTCTCACCCACAAGCTCCCACAACCTGCCCAAATTTTGCTTGCCTACTGCATGAACATTTTCTCCATTTGCTAAAGCCAGGATGTGAAAACTGGGTGATTGACCTTGGGCTAATCACTCTCTCTCAACGCTTGGAAGAAGGTGGTAATGGGCAAGCCAATTCTGACAAAATGTGCCAAGAAAACTGCAGGGACTATAGTGCAGGCAGTTGCCCAAAGTCAAAAACTGATTTAAAGCCACACTTACCATACAACAAACAAAACAAAGATGGGGTAAGAGAGAAATTGGCAGAAACATATGGCAGAGAGAACACTTGGCAAGCTGAGATACTCTAATGAAAACCATCTATCTCTTTTATTATCACTTGAAAAGAAGAGAATATCTGTAGCTCAGGGTTGAACTGTGGAGTCCATGGTGCTTTCTCAACTTGGTTGTTTGTTGGCAGACATCTTTTTACCATATAATGAAATCTCTGCAAGCAAACAGTCCAGCTCAGAGAGCACCAGGATCTCCACAATATTGCTTCATCTTACCTGGTACTGTAGAGCATCAAAGCCTTTAAATACAAATTCAAAGAGGGTGTGAAGATTATCTGGACTTGGAGATGTGACAAAAATGTTGGAATAGCTGTAAAAAAGAAAAGACAAGAACAGATGCTACAACTTTCCCCCCCCCTCTATTATAATGTCAGAAACAATTTCTAGCGTACCCCATTGAAACCAACAAACCAATTAAAAATATGACTTGTGATACAGTGCCCCAATTGTTAAGAGACAGTAGAACAATGTTTCAAGTTTTGAAAAGGATGTACAGTTTTGTCCCGTAAAGAAAGTCAATCAAGGCTTTTCTCTGGAATGACAGATACAGAAGTTGAAGCTCAAATACTTTGGACACCAAATGAGAAGAGAGGACTCCTTTTTCTTTTTTCCTTTTTCTTCCTTCCCCTGGTGGTCAGGAAAGACTGAAGGCGAAAGGAGAGAAGGGGGGATGGCAGAGGATGAGATAACCATCTCATCCTCTGCCATCTCCTATTCTCTCCTTTTGCCTTCAATTTTTCTGACATATTAGACAGTTGGCATGAGTTTGATCAGACTCGGGGAGATAGTAGAGGACAGTAGGGGCATGGTGTACTATGGTACATGGGGGCATAAAGAGTCATACACAGCTTAATGACTGAACAACAACATTACAGCCTGCCAGTTATTGTAACAATAATTCTCTTACAGCATATTTTTGGCTATTGTTTTTCATATTTTTGGAGGAGAGTTTTTAGGATTTTTTTAATTTGAAAGGAAGAAAAAATAATAATTACTTAACACTGTAGACTGACAATCTTTGGAGTGATATTTGAATGAACAAATGTGTATGTACAAATATATAATAGTGCAGAAGCAGCTCAGTGGCGCAACAAATTTGTCCTAATAACATGATTTAAGATTGTATGTGATGGACCACTGTGTCAAAACCTGATAAGGTGCCCATTGTAAGCTACTATTTGCAAATTGAAATAAAATAATCCATAGATTGCATTCTACACCTCAGTGAAAACTTATACTACTGAAATTCACTCATATTCCAGGCTGACAGTAATAAAATAAAGTAAAATAAAATCCTCATTATAGCAATTTGCTGAATGAGTAATTGGAATAAAATTGTCCAATAAAAAATCAGATTCAGATATGAACAGACAACATTAAGCTCTTCCTTAAAAGAAAAGTTTGAAATAAGTTGTGACTGTCTAGTACAGGTACATCCACATAATTTTCTTGATATAAAAACCGAAGAGTTTGCTAATACGTCCTTCTGAGAAGTTATGCCAGCTTCCCCGTCTCCCTGGAATTTCTTGGGGATTTCCCACTAAATATTAACTAGGTTTGATACTACTTAACGACTGTATGCTAAGATCAGTCAAAGTTGGTTAGATGCTGCTACCTGCTGGACAGCAAAGGGACAGTATCACTGATATGCATTATTGGAGTAATTACCTTTTGCACTTGGCCAAAAGGAATGATATACAGCATATCAAAAGTAATTTCTGCTTTGAACTTTATAGCTATGTATCATGAATAGGCATATCAGCAGTTGCTTTGTGATCAAAACCCTTCTTGGAATATCTAGGAAAAGCTTACCCAAAAGCCACTGCTCCCGCTATTGCCAATCCCAAAGCAGCCGATTTCCCACGCCCTCTAGCTGCTGTTAAAGCCACAGTGCTTCTCAGGGTCTTTTCAGAAATTGCTTCGATGAATTTGAGGACTCCTTTTGCCTGTCAGGGAGGAAAGAAGCCACCAAGACACAAGATCATGGATGGAGAAGGACATCAACGAGAACAGACATAAAGCAGGAAAAGAGAAAGTATTAATAGGAATTATACAACATTAATTTAATCCCAACATATTTTGGCTTTTCTAAACAGTCTGGATTCTGCAAAACTAATGGAGACATTATTATATTTGCATTATATCACATATTTTATAATACAGATAAAAACAGATGGTTTGGTGTAGTAATTGAGGAGCTGGCCTAGATACCAGAAGATTGTCTATCTGGGCCTTCCTTGGTCATCAAAACTGGATGAATGACCTTAGGCCAGTTATTCTTTCTCAGTCCAATCTACCTCACAAACTTTTTGTTGTGAGGAAAATAGGAGACAGGATGTTCACTGCCTTTAATGGATCAAAATCAATTTTTAAAGGGTGGGATAAAAATCTAACAGTAATAAAATACTAATGTAAGCTTACCTGATCCAGCGTTTTACAAACATCAACCAATGTGCCAACCGGTTGTGTGTCCTGTAAGCTCTCCTTTAGTTCCTTTAGTTCCATATCACGAGGACTTTGAGTCTCTTCCTAAAAGAGGAAAACAGCTGTCTGAATCCAAATCTTTCGGGGAAAAATGAGAATGATATATGGAAATCCCAGTTATGTTAAACATGAGCTGAGTTAAAAGGGAAAAAGTGACCTTATTGCAAATGCTTCCAAAAATTTTCAATTTCAATTTTGGGATGTTATTCCAAAAGAGGATGATCAAACTGTACTGTAAGTGTGGTTTCTTGATGGTGGATTTGTTTGCCCACAGCCAAACCTGCAGAGCAGGATATAAGGATGACTAGATGGTAACCAAGTGTTTTTAATGCTCACAAAACTGTCCCTAAAAAGAGAACAGTAAGAATATACAGAACTGTAGGAATATACAGGAATAAAAGTCTGTGGAAATTCTCAATCATCATCACTTCTGAAAAAGCTTCTTAGATGAGAAGTGAAACATTTTCAAAGAACAAAATCAAGAAAATCCAGTTGCCTTTTGAAAAGCATTTTTGGTACATGAATAAATAGTAAAGTCTTGCGGTTTGCAAGGTTTGGCGACGGCAGGAATCTGCGATCGTGCGCAGTTTCTGCTGCGCTCGCCGCTGGAGTGCCCTGAGCCAACTGGCTTCAGGGCGATAGCTACCCCATAGAGGTAGCTGAAGACAGGGGAGACCTAGCAGGGTTGGGGGGAGTCACCCCCCCCCTCCTCAGCTGGCTTAACTCCCTTTTCCAAAAGCGGTAGAGCAGCGGTCAGAAATGGCCGCCACAAAGAAGTTTTCATCCAGAAAAGAATGTGCAGGAGGAAGCTTGAGAAGTGAAAGTTTTGGCTGACCGGGATGAGAAACAACATCCAAGATAT
This sequence comes from Laticauda laticaudata, assembly GCA_004320025.1. NCBI lineage: Eukaryota > Metazoa > Chordata > Lepidosauria > Squamata > Elapidae > Laticauda > Laticauda laticaudata. The sequence goes on along the minus strand of BHFT01024075.1, from coordinate 47,430 downwards.
CCTGGAATTTAAATTTTGGAAAAAGAGACATCGCTCCCTAAGAAGATCTGGAAGCAACGAATGAAAGTGAAAAGGGAAAGTTTGTTTTTTTTTCACTCTCCTTCCTTACAGTGACAGCAGATGAATGAGAAATTGGAAAAACCCGCTTTGGCATCAGCAGGTAAACTGGAAAAATTAAGCCAAGGGAAATAAAGATTTCTGAACACGGGAAAAAAACTTTTTTATGCTGTAAGTGGGAAGGGAGAGATAAGAATTAAGATTAATATTTGGTTGGAGGAGATGCTTTGAGATTTAAATTTAAAAGACTAGAACAAAGATCATAACAAGACCTATCTAAAAGATACATTTTAACTGAATTTGTAGTGAATTTACAACCCCAGAAGAGAAAGTGAAAAAAAGAGAAAGTGTTAAATGAAATAGACTGCTGTGTATTTGATTGCTTGGTGACTTTGGCGACATTTTGGAAATTCTTATTTAATGGATTAAGAATCATTTGGTTGTTTAAAAATTTTTTTACAATGGCATTTTACTTGTGGCATGAACTGAAATGGAATTTATAAAATAAAGAAGAGAGAACAAGAAGGGAAGGGTCTCTTTTGGCTCAAGTTTTTCATTTTTAGAAATGGCATTTCTACGTATGAGAAACTCAAGAAACAAGAAAGCATTGGGATGAAGAAACCATCTTTAATGAACAAGCAACTTTATCTGGGAAGAAAAGGGGAAAGGAGGGGAAAGAGAATGGAGAATTTAAACTAAAAAAACAACCAAAAAAGAAAATAAGGTGAAAAGTGGAAACAATTTCAAGAAGCAACAGAAAGAGGAATACAGAAGAGGGTGAAGATTAAGAGACAAGAGGGTAAAAAGGGTAGAGTGGAGAAGCAAGGGAGAAAAAAGGGAAGAGAAGCTACAAAGGTTTTGAACACAGATGTAAAGAAACAGGATTTATTTAGAGATAATGGGTTAAAAATATAACTGAAAAGAGATTCTGCAAAAGGTACATAAGACTGTAATTGTTGTATTTAGTTTGAGAGAATAATGTTAGAAAATTGGAACAACATAAGATATAAAATGGGTAAATATAGTTTAATGTAATTAGCAAAAAATTATTTGAATAAAATTAAATGAAATCAGAATAGACCTTGACGTAAAAGGAATGAGAAAACACTGTCATTACATAATATTTTTAAAATATAAGGTTGAAATGGGGGGAAGTAACTAAGAAAATCTAGTGTTCCCATAGAAGCAATGATATACTATTGAAAGGAAGTGTAAAATGTTTTAAGACTTAAATTGAATATCAATTTTTAACGATATAATTTCAATTGCTATGATTGTTGGTTTTAATTATATTATATATTTTTTAAAAAAATTCCTATTTTAAAAATGTATTGAGATGTAGCTTTTAGAATGTACTAACGCAGAATCCGAATGAAAATTTTGTATTAATTTTAAGTGTTAAACCTAGGGAAAAGATATAAAGGCGTCATACAATTCAGTTTATGTACAAAAGAATATTTTGTGTTAATGAGAAAGATAATAGACAGCTGAAACAGGTAGACAGATGATTTTTAATCAATCATTAAATCAATTTAATGATTTAAATTGAGATGAAATAAATAAATAGAATTAAGAGAGTGAAAAAGAGGGGAGAAGGAGAAGCTATATAGAAAATGTAAAATGGTAAATAAGATATGGAATGCTATATAAAAGTAAGCATGAACTTGAATTTACGTCTGTACAAAAAGATGTAACCTGGGATCAAACTGCTTTCCAAAAAGATTTTTTATGTTCTTTATGTTTTGTGTTTTGTTTGTATGTTTGTTTTTTAAAAATAAAATTCTTTCAAAAAATAAATAAATAAATAGTAAACTCTTATTTAACAGAGAGTTAAATAAGAGCAGCAACAAAGGAAGATGAAAAACAGGAATATTTTTATAAATAGACAAGAAATACATCAGTTTCCTCAAAAATTTGAAAAGCAGTTCTAGAATTAAATTGAACGTTTAGTCAGATTTTTAGAATGAGAATTGTCTTTTGTGGAGACTAATAATTTTCTTCTAAATTAAGTCATAGTGAGGATACTTAGAGGCATTTTTAGTTTTATCTGCTATAATTTTTCTTCCAATTTTTTCCAGATATCACTTGGAATTCAAATTCTACTAAAAAAGCAGCTTCCAAGCCTGTGTGTGAAATAAGGAACAACAATGTGCTGTCCTAGCACAGAATTGGTTAAGAAGGCTAAAAGGAACACCTCTATTCCTTTTAAAGTCTACTTCTACTGATATTAAATATCCCAATTAAATACAAATCCAAATAATTACATAGTTCATATGAGAGCCTGAAGCACTGGTCATTATCAGGTAAATATACGCACCTGTGACCGAGGCGGCAGAGCTGAAATATTTGCAGCATGACTAGAGATGGGGAGGATATTCAGCTGATCATCAACAACTACACAGGTTTTACAAGAGACCAGAGAGAGGATGAACCTGCAGGAGACAAGTGAGAAAATAATATCACAACAGATGCTGGCTTTTCCTCAATGAACAAAACACTTCTCCTCCTGCAGCCCCTCTGAGTATCATCCTGAGGGCCAAGTGGCTCAAGATATCTTCTATGTTTCAATAGAAGATATTTAACCACCAAGAAAACCTGTCGAGATAGGAGTTCCTTTCAACATGAACACTTCATTCATGGTCTTTGACTCTTGGACGGTGGCGGAAATTGGTTGTGACTTGTAAGGCCCTATATGGATTGGCCCCAGAACACTAACAGAAACGTCTTCTATTAAGTGGCCCGTTTTTTACATTGTGAAAGAAACTGATGATGGATCCCCATTTTCACAAGGCAAAATAACTCAAGACTCACAAGGCTTGCTTTTCCATAAGGCTCTTGGACTAAGGAGCTGCCTCCCAATGGAAATTCAATTGGCCCACAGGATGATGACATTCTATATATTTCTAATCCTAAATTATTTTAGGAGATGTTGAAGTGAGAAATGGTGCCATTGGGTGTTTTTTTCTCCCTATGGATGGGGTTGTTTCTGTTGTTTCTTTTTATTAGCACAATGCTAATTTCATTCTGTGGATGTTTTACTGAAAGGTTCTATTCCGAACACCAAGTCTCTTGACAGTAAGGCAAACAAGCCCACTCAATAATCGATCAATCAAATGGAATTTAATACACACATTTTGAATGTTACCACTAGAGGACAGCAAACATTTTGAAGTGAAACCACTTCTTATATGAGAAAAATGTTCAGTTCAAACAACACATAAAACAAGTAGATTAAATTTCTAAATTGCACTTTTTCCTAACTTGTACGAGTGCTCAACTTACCTTTCATTAAATCTGCCAACCACATCCTGATGTGCCTCTGTTCTATAGCGGGAATGAACATCCTGGAAAAAGAAGAGAATCCTTTTGTGAAAACTGAATAGCCATTTACTAGCCATACAATTTGACCCAGTAGAGTTATCAAATACTGTGTAGCCTCTAGTTGCCTGCACTACATTCCATGGTCCACATCTCTCTAACAGCTACATTTCTAAAATTTTAAATTTAGCCCTTTCCAACACTTTGGGGAAAACAATAAATCAATAAAATAACTGATTTAATGAATATGCCTTATTCACAAGAATGCATGTGTACTCCACCCTGTCCTTCCCAAATACTCAGGAGGGGGTAGGGGTGGAGAAGAGCTCCCCTAAACAATTTGGCCTCCCAAATATTCTACAGGAAGGGAAAACACCTCCATCCCTTCAGATGGATCTGAACAAGGGCATCAATACTTATTACAACAGGGAGATTATATAAAGAAGTTGGGGAATACAGCTTCTAACAAAAAACAAATTAAGGTCTGGCGGCAGTTCATTTATTTCCCTTTCTATACAACATTAATACAATTTAACGGAATGACAGGCCAGTTTATAAACCAAAAATATACCATGGTCATTGTATAAAGCTGCTTCAGGGAATTCATTGTCCTCAGAAGAATAGCAATGATACCTCCCCCTTCTACAGTTTCAATTGTGCGAGCAAGGAGATTTGGAGTCAAAGCTTCAAAGTCCTGAAAAAAAATGATGGAGGAAATTTACATAGTATTTCCAGGTGTGTCAGATTCTATCAACACCATACCCACTTCAACCAAGATAAGGCTTTTACCCATCAGTTTTGCAACTAGCAATCTATTCTAGAGCAGAATGAACCAGAAACTCAAGCACTTTGAGTTTATATGGACTTGAATTTTCTCCTTTCTTTCACTTTTTTGTGTGTTTCCTTATTATCCTTTACAAACCATATTTTCTCTCTGAAAAATATATACTGCTCCAACATCTATGAGTACAGATTTTCAAAACAGTTTGGGTGAGGATGAAAGTGAAGCCTGTGATCAAGAGATATATCAGTCAGCAATAGGGAGCCTGTTATACCTATCACCGTGGTCCAGACCTGACATAGCTTGTGCAATAAACATTTTGAGTCACTTTACTGCTGCATCAACGCAATTGCATTGGATGGAAGTAAAAGCATATTAAGTTAATGGGATTTATGTCTTTTTCAGTCATGAAGGGAGGAGTGTCAGAATATTCATGAACTGGCAGAGACATAGATTCCAAGGTCAGCCAACGAGAGTTGAGAATTGGAAGCTGAAACTTAAAGGGTCTGAACATTTATCTCTGTTCTGTACTCAGGTCTAAAGTGAAACTAACTTGCTTGCCTGCTAAACTGAAAGTAATCTGTTCTGAGCTCCTGAGTTGCAGTTTGTGTTTGCGTTATGTTGGAAGAAACTAATCAATATGTTATAATGATTATAAAGAAGTTAATAATCCTGCTGAATCAGTCATCTGTGTGTTTTCTGGATGTGAATTTCTGCTGCAAAATCTCACAAAACAGGTAACCAGGCCAACTGATTTGTAGCAAGGGCACTCTTCTTACCTGGAGTACACACATGCCAAAAGTATTCCCAAGAATTTTGTGCGTCTCATTGTAGTAACAATACCGAATGTTTGTGGCTGCTATGAACAATTCAAAGGGGTCATCTTGCTTTAGATCTAACATTCCAGATTTAATTTTCTTCTGCAATTGTCGCATTCTTTTTTTACGGTGGCTGAAAGCGAGAAAAGACATTACAGTAAAAGTTCTTGGAAGGATTAGATTTAAACATGCCTAATTCTATGCATGCTTACTTAGAAGTAAGTTCCACTGTGTAAAATAGGGTTACTCTAATGAATGATGCAGAAAATCACAGCATTAAGGAGTCTAAAACTATCTGAACTTAGTTTTAATCTCATGATGCATGACAGATTGCAATGCTGCTGTGACTCAGGATGAAGGCTGAATAAACAGGTACTTCAAAGAGCATTTTTTAAAAATGAAGAAATGTCGGGATATGCATTCTGATTATGAGTTACAAGCAAAGCAGAATCAAGTAGGCCATATTATCTAAAGCCCATGTCACACTGCACCAACGGATGGAAAGAGGATGTAAAACGGAGAGAAATGCTCGCAACTTTCCGTTGACAACCACTGCTCATCGTGTCTACTCACGCTGTCCTCGTATTTCATGCACTCTCTATCCGTCAGCATCCGTCTACTGTTATTTCATCACTCAAAAATTTGAGCGGCACAAAACTTTTTGAGCGATGAAGTAATCCAACACGTCCGTTATACATCCTACGCATACGGGGAAATGTTATACGCTTCGTCATCCATTACGCACTCCTATAATCCGTTAGGCATCCGCTGCGATCTCGCAACTCAAAATCGCTCCAGTGAAAATGGACACAGAGAAACAAAACGGACGCGAACGCCAACCAGCGTTAGTAGCATGGACGTAAAAGGAAAAAGCGGAGCAGCCGGATATAAAGCATTAAAACGAAAAAACGTCTGTATAGGATGTATCTCGGATATTTAGATGTCTGGAGGATCCATCCTTTCATCCGCTAGGCTTCCGTTGAGCATCCGTTTTGCATCTGCGCTACGTCCTCCCCCCATTCCGTTCTTTTCCTTCCTTATCCAAATTCCCCTTTTGAGAGCGGATAAGAACGGATGGAGCCACCTCCGGATTTTTGGCCGTCCGCTGTGTCCTTTTACATACGTTTTGCATCCGTCGGGCGATGTGACCTAGCCCTAACATTAGATGCTTTACTTAGGTCCTACAAAAATGAAACAAGTGATGAAAATTAACATTAACAATATGAGAAGCATCTTAAATGGTACATACTGCAAGGACATGAAACTGTTTTTCATTGCAAGCTCAGCATTAACATCACCAAATTGTGATGTTATGCACATTCTTATTCTCAATAGAAGGAAAAGAAGACAAATCACCTTTTAAGGCCTGTAACATAGTGGAAGTATTGGGTCACTCATTACATTTGACAAATTCATCAGAATGACATATATCAAATGTTGCTCTCTGAAAAAACACTCTACATAAATGGTAGCCTTCGGCTTACCAACCATCCAGAGTTATGGCAAACTTCCCCAGAACTACTAACAATCTAGTTTCAAATTTCTGACATTCCCACACACACGTGTGTGGTCACGTCATTGAATTTTGGGCACTTAGCAACTGACCCACAATTATGACTACCTGCAATGTCCCTCGCTCACATGACCACAATTTGTTTATTAAATTTATATGCCACTATCTCGCTATTCAGAGCCATCCTGATTTACTTTTTTTTTTTTAATGCAAATCACCATTTGCTTATGGTTTTCAGGAAAAACATCCCCTGCATACAAGGGGCGTTTAACCACCACAGTATTCATTTTACGATCATAGTGCTTGCTTAAACGTTTGCTTAATGATCACGGTACTTATCTAATGACTATGGCATTCATTTAATGGCCCAGCATTCCCTTAACAACCACTGCAAAAAGGTTGTAAAACTAGGTACAGTCATATGGTGGCCAGCTCAATGACCAGCACAAGTTACGAATGTAATTTTTAAATTAGTGGTAAGTCAGGGTCTACCTGTACCAAGAGAAATCAATACACTTGTAAAAATGCATACTGAAAATATAAGGGCCTTATACAGTCAAGGGCAAAATAATTTAAACAAGCAGTAATGCTACCTTGAAGAAAATTTAGCATGGGAATATAATGCTCTTAATGCAACCGTGAGCATGAAGAAACACTGTGCATCTTTCCAGAGATTTATAGATTAAAGCTCCCAAAGTGAAAGGAAATATAAACAATTTTACCTGCTAAAGCCCAGCTCTTTCTTGTAACACCACAGCACAGTGGGTCTAGCCTTTACAGCTGCTTTAGACAACATATGATGAAGTATGACCACCTGCCAGGTGACAAAACCAAGAATGATGCTTATTGCTTCTGCAGGAATATAGGTACAGCATTTGTGAACTGAATCAGAAAACCTCAACAATTTGAATTATCTTTTCATTTGGCAATTAACCTCCATGTGGCAGCCATGAAATCTCAGCATAAGGCACATCTGGTTTAAAGAACTGTGGATCGGTTCATGCAGGGGTGGGATGCTACTGGTTCTGCCCGGCTCTCTGGAACCGGTGGCTCTGAAGAGCAGCAGACACCAAACCAGTTCTGTGTTTGCTGCTGTTTGGCCCACCTGCCCTCCCGGGCTCTTACCTGTCCTTTATTTCCTGCTTTTTCAACCTCAGCTGCTTTGCACGGCACAGCTGAGGTTGAAAAAGCAGGAAAAAGGTGGCTTTTCAAACACTGCGCACTCGTGCGCAGTGATTTTCAGCTGTGTGGGCGGTACAGCTTAAGGTTTTTTACACACTTACACAGCATGCATCAAGCGCACAAAGTGCAAAGCATGCATGTGTGCGCAAAACATAGTCACCAAATTGATAGTAACACTGCTTGAATCCCACCCCTGGGTTCATGCCTTCATTCATTCTGAAGCATCTTTTTATCTTCTGCATCACCCAATTATCCATAAGCCAGCTTCAATAATAAAACTGGTTTGAGAAAATTAGGGTTCGTTTAACCATGATGAAGCATGTTATCTCTCAGCCCAAGCTACTCCATGTGGTGGCTGTTTCAGGATAAACAGTAAGCTATCCCTGCATACACTGCCTTGAATTCTCAAGAGGAAATTCAGGATATCCATGTAATTTAAAATAATACAACTCAAAAATCATTTCTGCCACTAAAACATCGTCAAGTGAATTAGCAGAATGCAGACAGATCTCAGTACTGGCAAGGCTTTTAGACCTTGTACAGATAAACAAAGATGCGACTCACTGCACATATTTCCTCCACATGAACGAATCCATAAAAAGGTGATGTACAGAAAACAGTTCTAGGAAACAATCCCTGCATTTAAATGTAGCCTGATTACCAGGATTGAAAGGGCATCTGGAAGGAGGGAAGACTGTGTTTTTATTTAGACCAGCATTCAAAAAAGGCCACTACAGAAGGCTTTGCATCAGTAGCGGGATCCTACCTGTTCCACTCCTGGTTCAGTGATCGTGCACATGCAGCTTTCCACACATCAGCTGAGAGGATAAAGAAGAGAAAAACACAGAGGCGGGTGGGAGGGTTGATGCTATGCTCTTCTCTTCTTTCTCCACTCAGCTGATCCTTGCAGGCTTTCTTTCCTCCTCTCAGCTGATCGTCGGAGGCTTTTTTTACTACCAGTTCAGCTGAACCGGGCCGAACCAGTGTCATACCACCACTGTTTTGCACCAAACATAGAAATGCTGCTATTAGGAGCCAATGTCAAAATGCAGCCTCTCTATCCCTTTTGGGTCAGCTTGCAGAAAAGCTACTGGGAGTAGGGGAAAGAACAATGGTTAGCAATGCTTACAAGCTGAATTCTACATGCCTTGTTATATGATGGAAAGCAAGGACCACTCCATCTGCCCTATATGCAAATCAAGTTTGTTACCCTATCCCGATAGGAATAAGGATTCCCACTCACCACCACCACTTGAAAAAAAAGATTTCTTATAAATGGGTGAGGGGGTCATTTTACATTCACTGAAAACAGAAGATTCTACTGGGGAATAGATGAATAGGAGAAATAGAAAAGACTTCTGCTATTTGTGAATGTTAACATTTTTTATAGTATCTGAACAGGAGGTATTAGGTACCATCTTTCTCCTTCGCCCCATTTCCTGCCGTCATGTCTTTTTGTCACCTCCGCTCCATGCATTAACCTCTTGTCCTTCCCAGCCATCAGCTACTCTCTTTCTTCTCTCCACAGAACAAGGGGAAGTGTTTGTGGGTTTCTATATGTCAAGTAGCAGGGTTTGTAAGTGCTGATGAGAATAAATCAATTGTATAAATGGGATAATTGCTTTATAGTTGATTGAGAAATTAGTAATTCATTTCTTTCTTTTACAAAACTGTACCCACATGTACATGCATGGTTACAAACATATATAGAGGGATCTCCAAAACTGATTTCAGCTGAAAATGGTAAAGTGTACAAGGGTCCCCAAACTTGGCCACTTTAAGACTTGTGGACTTCAACTCCCAGAATTACTAGAAGTCTTAAAGTGGCCAAGTTTGGAGACCTCTGATGTAGAAGAAGAAAGCAATGAATGTGGTCATTTTAAAGGATTTAATTTTCTGAGTTTCTACGTCATTTTCTGACTTTTTCTTTCTTGCTGGGAGAGGTTAGTCTTTGATTCAAGCTCATCTTCCTTTGATATAAACATAATGTAACTCTAGTTCATGGCTATACATCACCTGATCTTTGCCACGGTCCCCTACTATAACAAAGAGAGTCCTATGTCGCTCAGCCACTCCATTCTCTATTTGGATCCGAATACGATTATCTACTTTCTTGCGCTGCATTTTCAGCGACAGCTCCTGTGAAGTTTGTAGAAGTTATAACAAATTAGTCTGCATACTATCTCAATTGAGACAGTCCACAACGGTCGGCAGTAAAAAGTTTCTTGTTCAAAGAGTTCATTTGCTGTGCGCATTTCTATTCATCCAAGCAATTCAAAGGCATTCTAGTGGGGCTTGTTTTGGACTCATTTTAAGGCAAGGATAATGTGCTCCCTATGTATGTTTCCACCCAAATAAATTCTCATTTCTAATGGAATTTTTTCCTAGGAAGTGTATTTATATTCAACATCTTGCTGCTGCAATGATCAAGAAAATGTTTGGGAACAAAAAAAAGCATGAGGCCCTTGAACAGGGGTGTCAAACTCAATTTCATTGAGGGCCGCATCAGGGTTGTGTTGGGGGAAGGGACATGGCCAGGGTGGGCGTGGCCAGTTCGATGTCACTCATTTATTATTAATTTGTGCTCTGTAGACTCCAAAAACATTTGTTAATTTCAACAAATCTAAAATTATTATACCTTTATAATATAATAAAGGTATTATAATGCCTTTATATAATATATAAAGGTATATAAAGTTACCCAGAATTCATTTGGTTGTCTCAAGTATCTTTTTCTCCAAAAGTGTACAACTGAAAATAGTTAATATACTTTGTATTTCAAAACAATGTTTGTACCTAAATATTCTTGCATACCATTAATATTTTGACAACTGTATTTGAACATAATTTGTCTCCTTTGCAATATAATCTACAGTTTTATACATTTGACTACATTTACTTTGAAAAAGGACTAGAGCTTTCACCAAATTCTCAAAGAGGTTCATGGTACAAAAGGTTAAGTGGCTATGCCCTAGATATTATATAAAACATATTATACAGTATTTATAATCAGTCTAAATCTAAATTATTCTGTCAGAAAGCAAAAGCAAAATTTGTACAATTAATGCAGAAAGAATTATTAAAAATTATAGTACAGGAAACCAGGCTGGCCTATCTTTCTGTAAAGGAGCAAGAATTACCTGTATTTATCAAGCTACATGTCAACTAATTTTAGCTGCATTTACCCTTTTCATTTATCTAATGTTAATTTATTTTGCTGATTTTTCTCTTTATTTCTGTAATGTTTATTCTCAAAGGGAAATAAGAATTGGTCTACTGATGTTACACTGCATTAAACATATTTACCAGCATTTACAGGTAAGTATCCACTGTTTACCCAATGTTTAACATGCCAACTTTTGACGTTGTGCCACTGTTGTGTATATCTTTCTTTAAAACAAATCCCATTGATTTTAATGGGATAGATAGATAGATAGATAGATAGATAGATAGATAGATAGATAGATAGAACTCAAACTCATGAGATTTGTGTCATGACAAAGAAAGCACCTTTAGTAAGCCTAAATATTTGTATCATAACACATTAATTCATTTCATTATATGATTATGACTCTTAACTTCCAGAAATTAAATCAAGATATCTATGTGACTGCAATTAGAAATCGGACCATAATAAACAGCCAACATTAAACATCCAAGTTATATGTCTTAAACTCACAGGCTGTCTATGAGTCACAACGTCTATGGCTGCAATCTTATACTCCAACCTTTCCCAATCAAATTGTATTTTAGGTATGATGGGTTGCAATTCCTATCTGGGAGCACCAGAATTACTCGCTGGGTAGGGGAAATTACTGGGGGGGGGGGGGNGAGCACCAGAATTACTCGCTGGGTAGGGGAAATTACTGGGGGGGGGGAATTGGTACTAAATAGTGGGGTGAAATACGGTAAAAATGCTGGTGAAAAGTTACTCTAGCAGTTCTAAGCTTAAAATTGAGGTGGAAGATCTCCATGGCAAAGATTAGTGATGTTACTATACAAAGCAACAGTAGAAATCAGTCACAATGAAAATAATAGATCTTATTTTCGAACAGAGATGTTGTAACTGCTGGCTAAAGAAGACAATATCTATCTATCTATCTATCTATCTATCTATCTATCTATCTATCTATCTATCTATCTATCTATCTATCTATCTATCTATCTATCTATCATCTATCTATCTATCCATCCATCCATCCATCCATCCACCCCCGGGATACTGGAGTGGGAAAAAATTCAGCAATCTTGTTTCTCAACTCATTTGAATACTCTCCAGATCCAACCGCAAACCCAACACCCGTTTCCTCACCCTTCCCAATTCTCCCTTTCTCGCTCCAGTTTACGCGCGAAGGGAATCCGGTCAATTATGGGAACTCTTGGAGCAGCTTTTCCCACGTGCAAAAAAAACCAAAAAACCACCACGTGGGGCTGCGCAACGCACTGGAAGGATCCTACAGGATGGCCCGGTCAAAAGAAAAAGCAGGGCTCGCTTACGGGCGAAGCCGGAGGGCGACGGAACCGAAGTAGAGCTTCGTCTGCCTTTGGATCCGGGCTGCAGAAAACAAAACGAGGACCTCTCCCCACGCCTGGGGAAAGCTTTTCCGGCCGGACGCTGCCTTCCGCCAGATGCTTAGGCGCCGGAAAGGGAGGAGCTTTGCTCAACGGCAGCCCGCTGGGGCGGTGATGGGACTCGAGCCGTGAAGTTACGGTTGACGGAAATCTGACTTGCTTTTTTCCTTTGGCAGGTTCTTCGTGGTTGTCTCCCGCTCAAAGGCCGAGCGGCTCGGACCTCGCGTCGCTTGTTTCAAGATGCGTCCCAAGTGCTGGATTATGACTGATTCCAGCCGATTGATGGACTGATTCTGAAGCGAGGCTTTTTTTGCGGAGACGCGCGTTTCAAGGGGTGGCTTGCATAGCAACGCGCGGATATTTCATCTGCACAAAGCAGCTTTTTGCTGCGCGCAGTAGGGTTTGATTTTGATTTTGATTTGAGGATGACGATTCCCGCTAAATGTATATGGCGTGCGTGTTTCGGTCACTTCCCTGCATGTTCTTTTCCCTAAGATCGAAGGAGTTGCCCCAAAGAAGAAGGAATCAACGTATTCTCCAAAGCACCCGAAGGCGAGACAAGAAGCAATGGATGGAAACTAATCAAGGAGAGAGGCAAGCCAGAACTAAGGAAAAGCTTCCTGCTAGAACAACTGATCGGTGGAACAACTTGCCTCCAGAAGTTGTGAATGCTCAACACTGGACATTTTTGAGAGATCGACAACCATTTATCTGAAAGGGTAGGGGGTTCCCTGCCTGAACAGGAGTTTGGGCTAAAAGACCTCCAAGGTCCCTTCCAACTCTGTTATTGTTATTTTGCTGAGCTTCTATACCACTCGAAAACATTTGAGGGGAATTTGGAAATGATGCAAAGCATGTAGCTAATTTTTTAAAGAAAAAAATGGGTGATGTATTCAGGCTTCAGCAACGGACTACAGGTGGTAAGATTAAATGTAAAAGCCCTGAAAGTAATACTGAAATAGAAGAAATTTCTCATAAAGATCATAAACTGACACAACTACTGGCATTACAAGAAATCAAAAGAGCTAATTGCAATTTAGGAAACCAAGAAAGGTCCCTGGTGCAGATGAATTTCCAATGTAATGATCTTCCAATTGAGATTGGCTAACAGGATAATTGAACCTATATTACTGTAGGAATATAGGAGTATCAATAATTTAATTTTTCTACATTCCCTTTGTCTTAAGTATAAGCAAAGGGAATGTGGAAAAATTAAATTATTGATATTCCTATGGCAATATAGGTTCAATAATCCTGTTATCCAATCTCAAGTGGAAGATCATTACATTGGAAATTCATCTGCACCTTGGTTTCCTAATTTGCAATGGCTCTTGTGATTTCATGTAATGTCAGTAGTCATGCAAATGCAGTGGACAGTGCAGAAGTTTGATAAACTTTACAATATTTACTTGGTATATACAGTGGATATGCTGGACATTAACTAAACAGCAGTCAGGATGCTCTAGGACAGGGTTGTCAAACTCCTGGCCCATGGGCCAGACGCATAACAAAGGTTTAGCAAAGGGGAAAAATGTCCTGATATATCACGCCACCATGACATGAATTTGACACCCCTACTCTAGGAGCTTCCAAGATACCTACAATTTAGAGATACTTAAGAGATGCAGCACTTGAATGAAAACCGATTTTTAAGGACTTAAAAAACAAAATGAAAGTTATATATCTGAATTGTGGAATGAAAAATTTGTTGTTTTGGAGAATCAATGGGCCCAGATGTAATTCATTAGAAATATTATTTCATTTTTTAAAAGGTTAGACATCAAACATTTCGATATGAAATAATTTTCATTTTTGTGCAGTGATATCTGGTCTTGTTCGCCTTGCCTGGATTCAATTATATAAATCTATACAACTTTGGGAAGAAATAATGTAAGTATCTTAATGTGATATCCAGTTGTTTTCCTAAAACAAAATCTGTCATCTCAGGATGTTTTGGCTCTTATCAAACCTGTGGCACGGCAAGGATGATGCTACGTAACGGGGCAAACATATCTTGATTATAAGGGCTAGAGTTCAGGATATTTTTGCAGTCTTTTTTTTCTTAAAATGCCATAATAGTCTAGATTTAATTATAAGCTTAAGGACTAAGTTGTTTGCAGTTATTATATGGATTTTTTTTCTTTTAGTTTTCTTCTCTGTATAATCACATCTTTTAGTGTTTTTTTTAACTTCATCATTTTTTAAAAATTGAGAAATGTAACATTCTGCAACTTAAATGAAGAAATGGAAGCTTCAAGTAGATGAGGAAAGGCCGTGTTTAGCAATAATACACAACATGAATGTGAATGTTCTTGTTAGATTAAAACATAAAGCTGCAGGGTATGCAGCTGATAAAAATGCTATTTGTATAATGAAGCAAATGTTCTATTCTACCTGCCCTAATCAGATCCCATTTGGAATACTGTTCTCAATGTGGGCACGACAGTTATAAGGAAGATGAAAACCTGGAGCAAGTTCAGAGCATGGTTATCAAGATGGGAAGCATGGAAGCCAATGGCTAAAATGAATAAAGGTTTAACTTTCAGAACAGCAAGAGAAAGGATAGGAAGCAGTCTTCAAATATCTGAACTGTCAGAGAAGCTTCCTTCAAAAACAAAAATAAGATGGTACCCAGAGATTTGAGTGTGGCCACCTGCCAGAAAATGAACAAAGGTAAACAGCGATTGTTCCAACCAAGTAGTAGACAAAGCAACAGGAAAAAGCAAGCAATAATTTGTAACGGGCTACAGGTCTCAGAGTTTTATTACAAGAAAACCTGTTTTAATAACCACTTGATAGGCGATAGTCCTTCAAGCTCTTAGGATATTGAAATATTTGTAGTACTAGTGAAAATTTAGGGGTACAAGGATAGCACTTATAGGCCACCAGCTCCCGTACTTAACCTGGGATCCTTTTTAAACTAGATTTCTAAGGCCATTAACTTGCCACTGAATTGAGTAACAAAGAATCAACACCTTTAAACTTTTGTCATTGTAGAATGTTTTTAACTGGTTGAGCACTTCATCAGGAGAATCCAGATCTTTTCCCTAAACCAACATTTGATTGGTTGTTTCCCTACACACACGAATGCCTCCTTATACCTCATCCCAGCATGGAGGTTTGCAATACCTTCTTTGGCTTTTCATGGAGACGGACAAGTCAACAAAGTTGGAAGAAATTCTACCTGTACTTGAAAAAAACTACCAATCAAATACACTGCTCAAAAAAATAAAGGGAACACAAAAATAAGACATCCTAGATCTGAATGAATGAAATATTCTCATTAAATCTTTGTCCATTACATAGTTTGAATGTGCTGACAAACAAATCACAGACAAAAATTATCATGGAAATCAAATTTAACAACCCATGGAGTTTGGTTTGGAGTTACACTCAATTAAAGTGGATAAAGAACTCTACAAGGCTGATCCAATTTTGATGTAATGTGTTAAAACAAGTCAAACTGAGGCTCAGTTGTGTGTGTGGCCTCCATGTGCCTGTATGACTCCCTACAATGCCTGGGCATGCTCCTGATGAGGAGGCAGATGGTCTCCTGAGGGATCTCCTCCCACACCTCCAACTCTGGATAGTCTGTGGTGCAACGTGGTGTTGGTGGATGGAGCGAGACATGATGTCCCAGATGTGATCAATTGGATTCAGGTCTGGGGAACGGACGGGCCAGTCATAGCATCGCCTTCGTCTTGCAGGAACTGCTGACACACTCCAGCCACATGAGGTCTAGCATTGTTGTGCATTAGGAGGAACCAAGCGCACCAGCATATGGTCTCACGAGTCTGAAGATCTCATCTTGGTACCTAATGGCAGTCAGGCTACCTCTGGCGAGCACATGAGGGGCTGTGCAGCCCCCTAAAGAAATGCCACCCCACTCCATTACTATCACTGCCACCGGTTTTGCTGAGGATGTTGCAGGCAGAACATTCTCCCTCAGAACCCTGTCACGTCTGTCACAGCGTGCTCAGTGTGAACCTGCTTTCATCTGTGAAGAGCACAAGGCACCAGTGACAAATTTGCCAATCTTGGTGTTCTCTGGCAAATGCCAAACGTCTGCAGTGTTGGGCTTTAAGCACAACCCCACCTGTGGACGTCGGGCCCCCATACCATCCTGCATGAGTGTTTCTGACCGTTTGAGCAGCCACAATGCACATTTGTGGCCCGCTGGAGGTCATTCTGCAGGCTATGGCAGTGCTCCTCCTGTTCCTCCTTGCACAAAGGCAGAGGGTAGCAGTCTGATGCTGGGTTGTGTCCTCCTACAGCCTCCTCCGCATCTCCTGATGTACTGGCCTTTCTCCTGGTAGTGCCTCCATGCTCTGGACACTACCTGACAGACACAGCAACCTTGCCACAGCTCACATTATGTGCCATCCTGGATGGCCTTCACTACCTGAGCCTCTTGTGTGGATTGTAGGACTCCGTCTCATGCGACACGAGAGTGAAAGCACGCCAGCATTCAAGAAGTGACCAAACATCAGCCAGAAAGGATAGGAATTGAGAAGTGGTTCTGTGGTCACCAACTTGCAGAACCACTCCTTTATTGGGGATGTCTTGCTAACTGCCTATGCTTTCCACCTGTTGTCTTTCCATTTGACAACAGCATGTGAAATTGATTGTCAATCAGTGTTACTACCTAAGTGGACAGTTTGATTTCACAGAAGTGTGATTGACCTGGAGTTATATTGTGTTGTTTAAGTGTTCCCTTTTTTTTTTGAGCAGTGTATGTTCTATATACTTTGGACTGTGAACAATCAACATAATTTTTAATATGAAGTTCTCTTAGCATGCTGGTTGCTTTTGAAATACTTTTTTATCCACTTAAGATTGCCTACAATGAGAAATGAGATGTAATATTTATCATAATCAGATCTGTACGACATCAAAAATAAATACATGATATGAAAGCTGCATGTTTGCTTATGCACTGAAACAGTTAAGTGATGGAGCTGGCATTGTTAGTTGATGCTGCTGCCTTTACAGCAACTGTTTATTATGTCGGTCATCTGTCATTTCAAGGCCAACAAATAACATCAAAACACATTAACACAGTAATTATCAACGTTACAAGTGTGTATTATGTGATACGTGGATAAGATTCTCAGATTTGAGGAGGCATAGAGAGATCAATCCATAAATGAGCAAGCAAATCATATTGAGTTTCCAGTATTTTGCCAAAATTTAGCAATGGCCTGATTTTTCAAGTCAGATTATCTCGACATGAGTAAATTTTACTCGAAGGTACTAATTAAGGCATTTCTATAAGTGTTAACATATTTGAACCCAATGAATCTAAAGCATTCCTCATGTAAGGTGTAAATTGACAACTTCTCTCAGGGAAACAACATGGCTTCTCTCTTCAGATAGAAATACCCTGAAAGAATAAAAAAATGTATATCTACTTTTAAGCCATCTGGAGAAAATCTTGATGCTGACCCAAAACTGTAGAAGCAGTTAATCCACAGCCTGTATCAACCTCTTTCACCTGCAAAATTGTGGGGCATAAGACTAAATGTCCTTCAATCTTCTGAGTTCACCGCACTAACTGCATTCAAGACAATAGCTATTGCTTGATAAAAAAAAAAATCCCTTAAGACCGTTAAAACCATTCCTTTTCAGATGCAGTTTAAAATCTTCACGTTGTGCAATTCTATCTCACCATCACATTTTTAAAAGGTACCCATTTTATATATTATTTAAAAGCGTGCTCAGTCCAGATTTTTGCAGTTAAAATGTACACATAATTGCAACCAAATTTAACCAAATGTTAAGCAGGTAGAAATCTGCATGTTTGATTTTATACATATACACCATATTTAAAGTCAGCCACAATTCATTTGGTTACCTTGGACAATAAACTATACATGCTAAGCAGAATGTATTTGGATAACATTCTAATGTAAAATTACCGATGCTAGTGATGTCCATATAAAAATAAAACGTAGTTACTCAGATTTGGAGGGGAAAAAATCATATTTTGCCATAAAAGATAGAAAAAAAATGTCATATTTTACTGGAATAATAAAAGACAATTGTTTTCCAGTTAGATCTGCAATCAAAAGAGTAGAACAGTATAGGCACTAATTCCAGTTTTGGACAGAAATTATCTACCTCAATCACAATTTCAAATTTGTTGTAAGTTTTAAAACTCACAATATTTGCATAGGTCTGTATTATGAATTTGGTTTTGAACACATTCTCACATAATTAAACAGGCTTTCTTATTTTAAATGTAGTTAATACATGAGTTTAACAATTCTAAACCAGATATGTTATGTGAAAACTGCAAAAGCAATGTTTAGAACAAGGAAAATAGTCATAGTTAAGTGTAACTATAAATTATGTTAAGAAAAACAAATGTGAACCAACAATTGAATTATCAGAAGCAGTTTTATAAAAATTCAGCTGTCAGTCATCAATGTGTCTGAAGGCTATTTGCCACCATTAATACTTCAATAGAACAACATCAGCAATATTTTTTAAATATCAGATGCAACTCATTGGGCATCAACTCAAACATCTTAGAGTTTGAAGTGAAAAAACTTATATATTTGATGTAATTTCATATCAAGCCAAATTTGCCAAATTTGTTCTATTCATACTTGATGTATATATTGAAGATTTAACATTTTAAATTTATTTTTCTAACCTAACATTCAAAATAATACATTAGCTTCAATGTTTCTAATGGTATGCTTGATGTAACACTGTTCAGATACAGTAAAAGCCCACAATTTCAACAAGTGTTGTTTGGCTTACTTATGAAAAAGACTAAAAGGATAATAAATTGATAATACTAAACACAGAAATTTGTATAATTACATAAAATAGTGAAAAAGTAATACAAAACTTTTGTTACCTAATTAAAAATTTATGTTGATAGCTTTTCTTCCACTGATCAGCATCTGGTTATATTAGGTTACATGCATTACTAGATGAGATTCCAGATTTACACATGAATTTAGCCTCTGATGATCTCTTGTGAAATTTTGTACAACGGGCAACTTCTAATTTATATGAATCTTACCATGAGTGTAGGAGGAAATTAGAACTTGGCCCAATGGCAATGTTTCCAACTGGTCAGCCAAAATGGATTTGAAGCAACATCCTGCAATGTCTTTCATTTCCACTTGAGATTAGGTTGGAGAAAGCTGTTGAAGCAGCTTAGCTACATTCAAAACATACATTCAGTTCATTTTTTTTCTATACCAGTTTAATAACATGTAAATTATAAATGGCAGCATCAGGCTACTCAATGAAAATGGGGAAAAATGAGATGGTAGGAGATGAGGAAGACAGTGAAGGCGGCACTACTGGTAAAAAAACCAAAGAGAAGAGTAGCAATATGAAACATAGTGGAGAGGCATTTCTTTTCTTGCTACTTTTTCCCCCTCCTATAGGAGAGACAAGCAATGACAAGTAGGTGAATGAGCAATAAATACACACTAGTCACACACTTACAAACATAACCCCCCATAACCCTGTTTCTGTACAGCATAAGACCAAAAACTGCACTATTTGCCTTTTGAGAGCCTTTTGATTTTGAGAGCCGGTTTGGTGTAATGGTTAAGGCATCAGGTTAAAAACTGGAAGGTGAGTTTCTGTCCTGCTTTGGGCACATAGCCAAATGGGTGCCCTTGGGATCAGTTACTTTTTCTCAGCCCTAAGAAGGAAACAGTGACAAACCATTTCTGAAAAATCTTACCAAGAAATCTGCAGAGACTAATCTAGGTGTTCTCCATGAATAGAAGGCCAAAAAAAGGAAAAGATTTAGATAGAAGCTAAGATGGGATTCTGCAAATTCCTGGATGCATGAGAATAAATAACTGACACAAAATAAGGCTTCTTTGTCACCAATAAAAACAGGAGATAAAGCTCATGAAGCCTATCCCTGACAAATATTTTCACTGCCTATAAATGGCTTGAAACAGGGCAGTTTTCTTTCATATTTGGATTTTTGCCAAGCTGTAACAGTGGAATGATTTTGTGTTTCAATTTGTCATCTAATATCTGAGGAACATAAGACTACAACTAGACTGAGAACAGAACCAAGCAGACTCATACTCATCATTGACTGTGGTGAGTTTATCTAAGAACACAATGTATCTTCTAATATTTAGCGAAATAACTCCAGTTTCTAAAAATTAGTTTGTTTTGTTTAAATCCAAACATTGTTTTCAATATTGCTAGCTTGTCATGAAAGTCAAAACATAAACTGTTCCATTAAAAAGTCATCTCATTTTTGTTTACAAATTACTCGATTCTGATACCAAATTCGGCGCCATTAAAAGTTCCTGCCATTCTAAATACTTTTTGTTTTAGTTTAAGGAAAGACATTTGTGGCTTTAAATCTGCCTTAAAAGCAATGTTCCATAAGTAAGATTTGTTTTATGCCTCTTTTCCCAATCTAAAGCTAGAAAGAGAGTTGCTTATTTTATGTAAGTTACTGATAAATTCATATGCACTGCAGCTTGTTTAAATCACATTGGGTAATCTTGATTTTAAAAAATGCATCACATAGAATACATAATCTGCTTGTTTGGTTTCCAATTTATGTTTGGCTTCTGATACTATATTTGAAGTTACTTTCTATTAAGATCTTTTTCACTAACAGTACCTACAAATAGTAATAATGTAAATATTCTCAAAGAATTAAAGTAATTATCATAATTGAAGAGTCTACATTTTTGTTACCATATATAAAATCAGGGAAAGTTGCCAATGAAACAAAAAGAACAGTACTTGCTAACCTTAAAAAAAACACAGTATCTCTGTAATCCCAATGTGATTAACACCATGACTTTTTTACAGGTAGGCCGTCCACAGAAGCAGACTCTTGTAACTATGCTTTGAACTAATTCATGTGTAGGTGGAAAGATTCATTTCTTTCTGCTTGTTCAAAATTTTTACAATCCCCATATAAGACAAATTGACAACATTGAGCCTGATTATTTTAACAATGCATGTCCTTACTGGATAAATACCTTACTGGATAAATATCTGGATTGGGAATCATCTTTAAGTGTTGAGATTGAAAAAAAAATTGTTCAAAGAATGTGCTTGTGGAGATTTCATCAGTCATTGAAGATATGTTAAGGAATACAGGTTTTTTTTTTAATATAAACATGTTTATTTATCTCGCTTAGATCTGTAACTGCTGGCTGTAATTTCCCTTAAAAGGGGAAATGGATCAAAACATTTTCTGGTGCTTTTCAAAAAAGAGAAATTTAAAGGACACCAGCAGGGATTTGAGATTTCTCAAAATCTTTAAGCTGTAGGGGGAAAAAGACATGTGACATGTAGTATGCATACCCATTAATTTCCATCAGTACCAGCATCAGTTATTAAGGTGGTAATACAGCAAGTTTAAGTATTAATGACAGACAATGTGCAAATTATAAGGAATGATAAAGGAATACCAATCCTTACAAACGGCATTGCTATCCAGGAAATGTGTTCAGGAGAGATCTCTTTCAACACTTCACATTTGAAAACACGTGGCTGTCCAGATTATATCTTCTATTTCTTACACAAAATTTTAAAGTGCCAATCAAAGCTTAATTTGGGTTTACACAATTATATCAACAGATACACAAAACAATTAATGCATCCCTTTTACCACAGCAAGTCAGACTAATAAAAAAAGTGCTGTAGCTAAGGGTGTGCCTAAGCTGTTCACCAGTTTAATATCTAGTCAGGGCTCTTTATTATGCATGTAAATATTCAGGTGCTTCAATGAAACAGAAAAAGCTGAAATGTAGTTGTTGTTCTGTTAAGCCACACTTCACTTCTTCCATCTTTCTAATGTAAAAGTTTAAATATATCAACTGTCTTAGTAAAACGTTTATGGATTTACAGATTCTTATCCAAATTTGCTGCAGAATTATATGACATCAATGAAGTCAGTTGGATTATTTCTGCCTGTTCAATTAACTATAGATATTTTCTTTACTCTGTAACTGCCATTTTTGTTTTACATCAAAGCAAGGGTCTGGATCTCATGTGCAAGGCTCAAGGTGACGCTTAGGACAGAACATGCAGCGCAAACGGCATTTCTTTCCATAGCCGGGTAATATAAAGCTGACAACTGTAGTCTTGTCTTTATGGGCAATGAAAATAATCCCTTTACTATGAACTTCCTATAAAGGAAAACAGAGATAACTCTTCTGGTAACATGTAATAGTACACTGGCCAGTGTTTTTGGCGTTTTAAAAGTAATCTTGAGTATTAGATTAATTCACTTGCTGAGCATTCATTTGAGGCATTCCCCTGTTGGGTCTTGGGGGCCCTCCACGACCTAGAAAATAAAAATAATGATTTATTTTGGGACTGAGATTTTTGATTTTCAAAATGAACATTTATTTCTACATAAACTCTTTAAGTTTGAAAATATTACCCACTATCTGCCTTCTCAACAAAGAAACACATTTCAGATATACAGAAGCAATGTCCTGAATGTCAGAAATAATGCACAATTTCATACCAAAACTTTAAACATCCTACAAGTTCCTTACTCATAGACACACTCCTACCCTGTAGTATTTTGTCATTCCATTCAAATATTATCTGAAAAGAAAATATTTGAATGGAATGACAAAATACTACAGTCAATGATACAGTATACAATTCTAACTGGCTTGTTTATGGATCTGTGTAGTCCAGCAACACTAAAACTTATTTTTTTCAGAATGGTCAGCCTCCCCCCTCCCCAAAAAAATACTGATTTCCACACTAATGGCAACAATAAAACAACACTTCTGAACAAATAATAGCATGG
Organism: Laticauda laticaudata; assembly: GCA_004320025.1. Taxonomy (NCBI): domain Eukaryota; kingdom Metazoa; phylum Chordata; class Lepidosauria; order Squamata; family Elapidae; genus Laticauda; species Laticauda laticaudata. The sequence goes on along the minus strand of BHFT01024075.1, from coordinate 24,403 downwards.
AAGGGGAAAATACAGTTGAAAAAATAAATTAACAACCATAATTATAAACTGCAACTATTAAAATAAACTTGAAGTATCTGAAGATAATCAACTCCAGAATCTCTGTAAACATTCATCATAATTAAATTATAATTACCTCGGGGGGCTCCCCGAGGGCCACTTTGTCCAGAACCACGTTTGAAATTCTGTTGATATCCATCCTGAAATAAAAAGACCAGTCAGTAATGAAAAAGTAAAATCCAAAATTCTAGTGTTTTAAAAGAAGTTGTTTAAGCAATGGCGAAAATGAAATAACAAAAATTTTCAAAGACTTTGACTGTTGAATTTCATTTCAAGACTGTTTTCCCTCTTTTCTTAACATTCTGTATACTCATAAGATATTTGCCAAGCAATTGGGTATGAGGGGGATTCAAATATATATTTACAAACTATGATATTACAATGTACTTAGAAAGTCAACCAAGAATTCACTTATTTTGGATGATTCTGATTTGTGGATAAGCAGTGGCCATGAAAGTCTTTTTACAGGAAATAATGTACATCTACAATCTAATCAAGCAGGATAACAATAAAGGAGAATATTTGTATGCTCAGGAATGAAATGAATCCCAGAGTACTTCCAACTTTAAAAGTTAAAATGTGATCTGAAATTAATTTTTATTGAAATAATTTTAGATCCAATATATCTTCACAAACAGTTATAAAAACATATTTTATCTGCTATATAGTCTACATTCAAAAGATCATTTATAGTTGAACACACTTACTCGCTGATAGTTGGGATAGTCTCGTGGAGCATTAAACTGTGCCTGGGTGTAACCACTATTTGGAGTGTTGGCAAATGAAGGACGATAACCATCATATCCTCCTAAAAATCAGGATAAAACGATTACTAGATAGGATTATCTTATGAAATATACATGAATATATTTATGATGTATCCAGAAGTAGCATTCTGCGCACAAAGAATCTTATTGAGCATTCTGAGAAAGCACCACAAGGGAGGAGGAATAAGTATGCTGATTCCTGCTTGTAATTGTTATAAGTATGATCGTGGAGTATTTCCTTACAAACGGAATACACTAGAACTTCACAATTGAATATTAAATTGAAAATAAATTCTTCTTCTATCTATACCAATACTTAACCTTTTAAGATAAAATTACCGAATAAGTGTTTAAACTGCATATGGGCTCCTGTGCACCATTCAGTGTCTTCAAGATTTCCCATTATATGTAAGATTTATTATAAATTATTTAAATGCATTAATAAATTCAGGCACCAAAATAAAGAATACCACCAAGAGTCATAGTTTGTATAAGTGAAAGACTTGCTTTTGTAAGCCAAAGAAGTAATAAGCCCTGAAAAAGATGCAGCCATTTAGCCAGTTACAGATGGAAAGTCAGTTTCAGTTTCATATACATTATACTAAACTTTTATTAAAACACTTGTAATCAGTTCCTTCTCATACTTTGCCCTTGCGTGATCTGCTTTGTTCTTTATTTACTAAGACTACACCAGAGCAACTACTGCAAAGTTTGTGTAATGCTGCACTTTTTTGTTCTTAAAAAATTAAAGCATGCTACTCTAATGTTTAAGCTTGTTGATATTCTGCATTTCTGAAAAACATTCAGAATTAATCTTAAAAGGTTTTTAAGTTTTTACCTCTAAACCCATTGGCTGGTCCCCTGTATCCATTCATTAAGCCTCGAGTGCCGCGTGATCCACCACGAGACACTCCCCGGCTGTTATAATAAGGCTGACCGTTACGTGGGAACCCAGTATTCTGTTGTGGAGGCTGCTGGTGGTTACCTGCCACTTGATGGGACTGGTCCGGGGAACCATGGTAAGTGCCAACCACTAAAATGAAAAAAATCAAGACAGTACAAGAAGTTTGAATGTATACTCTAGTTGCCTAAAGACTCAAATAATATCAAGCTAACTCACCAATGTACTCTGCTTAAGAGCCACCAAGTAGGACAGTAAATGTTTACCTATCTAAAGAAAGATTATTTGCAGAATTAAATCCAACACGGCAGTCTGAATTCCCTAAACATGTAGAATGGTCCCTGCATTTCACATGATTTAAAGAGTTCACTCTGTATCTTCATCAATTTAGTTTCCTAAAGTTTTTTTGGGGGGAGGGGGGTCCCTTTTACCAGCTAGGATATGGGTTTTGTTCTGTTTGGTATATAAAATCAACATTAATATTTATCCCATAGCATTTCCCCCTTTGTAAAACCATAGAAATATTGCAGAACTGTTTTTTTCAGAATGTGCACAATGTATTATATAAACACCATCAGTAAAGAATTATTTAGTCTACATATCTTTAAAACGTTTTTGAGAGAAGAGCATTCAGTTTTTCACAGTTTTACCTGTCTGAAGCTGCTGTTCTTGCTGAAGTTCTGATTGTTCTACTGGATGAGGCTGATTGGAGAATGTCTGGCTGTAACCGGTCTGGTATTGATTTTGTTGCTTTAGAGTTTCTGGCTCATTGACAGGAGGAACAGGTGCATTCATGTTAAATACCTAGGTGGATAGTAAGTAAAAATCAGTTGAATTTTTAAACTCAGGATTCAAGTGATATTCTATAAACATTTCAAAAACATAGACCAATTTAGTCTAGTGGTTAAGACACCAGGTTCAGAAGGCACCAGATATGAATTCTAATCCTGCCTTAGGCATAAAAGCCAACTGAATGGCTTTGGGCTGTCACTCTCTCTCAGCCCAACTCACGTCACAGGATTGTTGTTGTGGGGAAAACAGGAAGGTGTGTTGGATATGTTCATCATCTTGAGTCATTTATAAAACAAAGTGGGACACCAATAAAATAAAATAAAATAAAATAAAATAAACTACTAATAGTATTTAGAGAAAAATTGACCATTAGCATGATACTGACATCCAAAATTTTGTTATCTATATTTTTAATATATTTAATGCTTACCGTCTGCATGGACTGGAATGGAGCTGCATTAACATTGATTCCGCTGCTATGCAAAGGTTTGCTAGAGGCAGCCTGAAATACCTGAGGCTGGGATGCAGCTGGAAGTGGCGATGATGTTGGTGTCTGATCTGTACTTAAGGTTATTGAAGCCTGACAAATAAAATACAATGTAACATTAGCAAGCAAGACATCAATACCATTGTTAATTATGAAATAGGTTGTTGCTGATGAAGTGTGCCTAAGAAAAGGGGAAAGTGTAAAAATCCCTCTTACATAGTATCCTCTCTTTATTAAGAGTAGAAATATCCTATTCTATATCCTAGAAATATCCAAGAGTAGAGATATCCTATTAAGAGTAGAAATATCCTAAATACTCTGAATTAACCTTGAACATGAAAAGATTACAGAAAATAGTTTCTTGTGCAGGAACGAACAATAAACCTACAAAGGCATTTCCATGTCAATCTAATATCAATTATATCTAATCATCTTTTGATTAGATGAAGTCTACCCAAATTTAAATTTTAAAAATTGCTTCTAAAATGTTCAGGATCGGAGCAGATAAGCTTAAAAAAGCATTCAAGTTAAAAAATTATCACCTCCCCCCATCCTGATATCTAAAATAAACGGTTTCCAATATTTTTTAAGAAGGGCACTCATCTATATATCCACAACTCTTTCCCCTCCCAAGCATAATGAAATCTCATAACTTGCCTGAATCTGGTCAATTGATTCTTTCTGAGGTCGCTGTTCTGTTGAATGAGAAGGCTGATACGTGGGCTGGGGTGCTGTATATCCCTCACTTGTGGAAGAAACCAAGGGGACCTGTCAAAGTTTTAAAATTTAACAGAAACTCCGGCCAGGGCCTCTCGGTAAGTCCTTCCTTTGAATATGTAGAAACTCTAGAAGGCTTTTATTTCTTCTAATTCATAAAGTGCTACAGGTAGTCCTTGACTTACAACAGTTCATTTAGTTCAAAGTTACAACAGCACTGAAAAGTGACTTATGACTGTTTTTCATAGCTACAACCATTGCAGCATCCCCATAACCATGTGATCAAAATTCAGATGCTTGGCAAACCGGTTCACATTTATAACTTTTGCTGTGTCCCAGGGTCATGTGATCACCTTTTACAACCTTCTGACAAGGAAAGTCAATGGGGAAGCCAGATTCAGTTAACAACCTGGTTACTACCTTTCAATTTCAGTGATTCATTTAACTGTGGCATGGAAGATCGTAAATAGGGCAAAACTCACTTAACAAATGTCTCACTTAACAATAGAAATGTTGGGTTCAATTGTGGTCATAAGTCAAGGACTATCTGCATTTTGACATTTTCCCTGAGTTTCTAGCTAGGCCAAAAAAAAATTAAAATTCCAAAAAAAAATTAAAATTGTTTAAAATTTCTGCAAATTCTAATATTAGAAGGCTTTCGTATTATTTATTTTTATATTACAGCGCTCTTTGTGAGATAGCTATATTAAGGATTACAACCATATAGTTTTTGATTTCATAATCTTTTAAGAAAGCCTAGTAATTATACTAGCTGCACCAATTTTTCTAATGATTCTTTCTATTTCTCCAAAAGCTTTGGAGGACTGTATAATTTGGATAGGAGATTCAGGTCATAGATCTTTACACAAGTAAAGTATAAAGCCCAGTCTCTGAACCAAGTAGGAGCACATTCATCTCATCCGCACTTTACATGGGTAAGCCTGCGCTGATTTGCAAAGCAGAATGAAAGCCCTAAACAAATTTTGAGAGATAATTAAACCTGTAAGAGTAGGCACCTGTCAAAGCCATTTGCTAATGATAATTCCTACTTATGACCATCTATTTAGCAATGATGGTGCTGCAAAAAATGACTCACAGCCTTTGCAGTCTCCCCGCAGTCATGTGACTGTGACTTGGGCACTATTGCATATTTACAACAGTGTCCCACTATCATGTGATCACAATTCGCAACATTTTCATCTAACTTCCAACAAGCAAAAGTAATAGGGAAGCCAGTCACAAGCATGGTCACATGCCTTATTGAACTACCATGGCATACATTTATTGACCGTGGGAGAAAGGGTCATCAAACATCTCAATAACCACACTTAATTATTAATTTTCATCACCCTGTTGTGAGACTAAGTCAAGGCCTACTTCTCTTCATATGCTGGGGAGGGAAGGGGTTCTGACATCATCAAATTAAGAACTCGTCTAATCTATAGACTTATAGATTTTATATAACAGGTCAGGCATTAGATGAACAGCCTAATGAACAACCTATGCTGGAAACTAAATGATGGAAATATAAATAGTTATCTTGGAGTTGTGAGAAGCTTTGATACTATTCAACATGACATCATTCTAAACAATCTAATGATTGAGACTGCCTTGCAGTGGTCTGAGTATATTTCTCTGGACCGTGCATGGAAGGCAGTATTGTGAGACTACTGACTACTGCCATCTAGATTATTGACTAATGGTATCCCATAGGACTCCATGTCGTTGCCTATATACTCTTATTTTTGTACTAAACTGCAAGGAAAAGTATCCATAGCTGTAGGGAATGAAGCACCATTAATATTCTGGTGATTCCCAATTCCATTGCTCCTTCTTTAGGGAAGTAGTCAATATCTTTGGACATTACTGAAGCTCAGCAATTGGGTAAATAATTTAAAACAGATGTAATTAAATCCAAATATGACAGAATTGGTAAAAATGAATGAAAAAAGTAACTTGAGGACTAGGGTTTAGGAGATGCTACACAACAATCTATGAATGGCATCACCAGACACAACACGAGTATGTGTATTTATGTACGTTTGTGTATTTATATTTAATGCATCTATTTATGAACAACTCAGGTACGGCAATCGTTTCCCAGATTTTATTTATAATCTTGACATGACTAATATGGCTTACCACTACTCCTGAAAAGTAACTAGAAGCAAAAACTAGTACCAAATTTCCTTTAATTATTAATATTGAATGATTTTAGCATTGATTTTAAATGTATATTTCCCATATTTATTTCCTATGTGTATTGTATTTTAGCTTAAGTATTGAACTAAACAGAAAATTAGGAAATCAATAAAAATAAGCAGTAAAATAGGAGAACTCATTATATGAAACCTCAAAAATAACTGGAATGAATGCTACAAGTAGTCCTCAACTTACAACTGTTCACTGAATTCAAATTTGAACTGAATAAAATAAAATGAATTCAAACTTACAACAGCCTCAGAAAAAGTGACTTACAACCTACTACTTGTATTTACAATCATTACCACCTTGGTGATCACATTTCAATTAAGTTCCTTGGCAACCAGTTCATATTTATGACTAGTTGCAGCATCCTTTGATCCTAATTTGCAAGCTTTCCAGCCAGTTCCCAACAAGCAACATTAATTGGGGAAATGACAAAGTGGCACAATTGTGGCATGAAAATAGTATAAAATTGGGTCTGGTCATGACTTGCTTAAGGACTGCTTAGTGAAATTTTGTTCCAAATTATGGTCATAAATCTAGGACTACTTATACAAAAACTGGCCAAGGTTCAAAAATACTCCTCTATGATTTTTTAAGGGAATGAAAAAACTACCTCTAAAGTGATGAGGATATTCATCACAGAACCAAGAATAAATTAAAAATCAATTTAAAGTCTTTTATTACTTTTCCAAAAGTGTATATTTGTGATCATGTCATTCTGAAACTGATTGTAAAAATTAGCAAAAATTTTAGTTATATGAAATGTTTGCTCTATTCTGATTTTCATTTGTGGTTTTAATCATTGCTTCATCTTTAATCCTAATCCTTAATGATCATTAATTTTAATAGAAATTTATTTAATGAGTCCAAAAACCACTTTAAGGTCCTAGAAAGGAATACTTTTAAATTTTAAAATTACAGTAGTTAATTGGTATTTAAATTAATCTAACACATTTAGACTCAATGAAAACTGATAGTGACTTATGAATAGAATTATACATTCTTCACAAACAATGCTCGCTGGCTGCAAGCAACTATCTAGAACAGGGGTCGCCAACCTCTTGGACCTCAGGGAATACCTAACTCATACTTTTAAATCCTGAGGACCACTAATATGATTTTTTAAAAAAGATAACACACTGCTCAAAATATAAAAGGGAACACTTAAAAACAACACAATGTAACTCTAAGTCAATCACACTTCTGTGAAACAAACTGTCCACTTAGGTAGCAACACTGATTGACAATCAATTTACATGCTGTTGTAGCAAATGGAATAGACAACAGGTGGAAAGCAGAGCAGTTAGCAGAACACTCCCTCCAATAAAGGAGTGGTTCTGCAGGTGCGTGACCACAGACCACTTCTCAGTTCCTATGCTTCTGGCTGATGGTTTGGTCACTTTTGAATGCTAGCAGTGCTTTCTAGTGGTTGCATGAGACGGATGTCTACAATCCACACAAGAGGCTCAGATAGTGAAGCCCATCCAGGATGGCCACATCAATGTGAGCTGTGGCAAGAAGGTTTGCTGTGTCTGTCAGCGTAGTGTCCAGAGAACATGGAGACACTACCAGGAGGAGAGGCCAGTACATCAGGAGACGTGGAGGAGGCCGTAGGAGGGCAACACACCCAGCATCAGGACCGCTACCTCCGCCTTTGTGCAAGGAGGGACAGGAGAGCACTGCCATAGCCCTGCAAAATGGACCTCCAGCGGCCATAAATTGCATATGGCTGCTCAAACGGTCAGAAACAGACTCCATGAGGATGGTATGGGGGCCTGACATCCACAGGTGGGGTTGTGCTTGAAGCCCAACACTGTGAACGTTGGCATTTGCCAGAGAACACCAAGATTGGCAAATTTGTCACTGGTGCCCTGTGCTCTTCACAGATGAAAGCAGGTTCACATTGAGCACATGTGACAGACGTGACAGGGTCTGAAGACGCCGTGGAGAACGTTTCTGCTGCCTGCAACATCCTCCAGCATGACCGATTTGGCAGTGGATCAGTAATGGAGTGGGGTGGCATTCTTAGGGCGGCGCATAGCCCTCCATGTGCTCACCAGAAGTAGGCCTGCCTGCCATTAGGTACCGAGATGAGATCCTCAGACCCCTTGTGAGACCATATGCTGTGCGGTTGGCACTGGGTTCCTCCTAATGCACGACAATGCTAGACCTCATGTGGCTGGAGCTGTGTCAGGCAGTTCCTTGCAAGACGAAGGCATTGATGCCTATGACTGGCCCGCCCGTTCCCCAGACCTGAATCCAATTGATCACATCTGGAACATCATGTCTCGCTTCTATCCACCAACACCACGTTGCACCACAGACTGTCCAGAGTTGGGGATGCTTTAGTCCAGGTGTGGGAGGAGATCCCTCAGGAGACCATCTGCCTCCTCATCAGGAGCATGCCCAGGGCATTGTAGGGAAGTCATACCAGGCACATGGAGGCCACACACACAACTGAGCCTCATTTTGACTTGTTTGAAGGACATTACATCGAAGTTGGATCAGCCTGTAGTGCTTTTTTCCACTTTGAGTGTAAACTCCTAACACAGACCTCCATGTGTTGCTAAATTTGATTTCCATTGATAATTTTGTGTGATTTTGTTGTCAGCACATTCAACTATGTAATGAATAAAGTATTTAATAAGAACATTTCATTCATTCAGATCTAGGATGTCTTATTTCTATGTTCCCTTTATTTTTTTTTGAGCAGTGTATATTTAATATAAAAATTTTATTATATGTATTATATAATTTATATATGTAAATATATGTAAGCTTATTTAATAATAACAAAAAATATATAACAAGAAAAGCAGAGCGCCCCCCCCCCCCAAAAAAAAAAAAACTGGTCTCCTGTCATTTCATATTTCCCCCAAGTCAGAGGAAACCTCTCCCTCCTTTACCAGGTGTGGCTGCCTGGGAGTTGGAGGAAGGAAAGAGGGCTGGGCTGGAAGCCTCCCTCCACCCCGGGTCTTTAACACATGACTTGCTTCTCGACTAATGCCTCCTCCTCCAGCACCTCCTTCTCCGGGTAGGGCGATTATGAACTAACCGAGCTGCTACACTGATACCCCAGTTGCTCTCTTTCCCATGGTAAGACTTGGCATGTGGAGAAAGGAGCTGGCAGCTGCTACTTGATGGTCCTGCGGGCAAGGCGAAGTCATCCCGGTCCCAGTTAAGACATACTAGTCACAAACCCAGAGTCCAAGCTGAGAGGGGATGCTTCCCCCTGCTGGAAAGAGCAGAGGGCGTTGGCACACATCGTTCAGCACAGCAAGCAACCTCCACTCTGGGCTGACAAGCCATGTACTGAAGTCCAGATGGCTGTCGGAAAGGTGGGGCAACGGGTGATACTGGCGGTGGATGGACTCATATGCACCGGAGATCGTGGCATAGGCCTGACCTGCAAGGGGGTGGGGGAAAGGAACCTCTGAACTGGTGTTGCCTCTTGCCTCCGCACATCAAGGAGGTTGAACAGCTGCCAGCGATGCCCTCAGGGGATGTTGTTGCAAGGGGGAGCAACAACTCCCCCTCGCCCCTTCAAGAGCTTCTCTTCCTCCTCGCCAGAAGCACTCACATGCAAAGTGCTCACTGCCCCTGACCAACAAGCCTCCTCCTTCCTGCTAAGCGTGTGAGCGCTTCTGGCGAGGAGGAAGAGGGGGTCAAGCCTCCCCCTAGGAACATCTTCCCCTGAGGACAGCTGCTTCCTGCGGCTCAAGAGGTCCATGCTCTTCTTTTTTCTGCTGTGTTTAGTTATTTTTACATACCATTCAGTCTTTCATTTTTCTAATGTTTCTTACTCTACTTCTGTTTGGAATATGTACCCAGCTGAAACATATTTCAATCCAAGCACAGATCTCCTGAAACCAACCACCCAATGTTTTGTATAACCCTAGTTTTAAGAGACTGTTGCTGCCTTCTCATTGTGATGCCTCCATCTGTTTGTACAAAGAGACATTTACAGATTTCTTTCTATGTAACTTCCCTAATGGAATTAATGCTAAACTAAGCAGTATGCTAAGTTATGATCTGTATCATACTTTGAGTATGGGGTTCAGATTTTTTTGAAAAAGGAGTTTTATAAATATTTTTTAATTGTTTGTGGATTCTTCTATAACCAGAGCAGCACTTTTACAAGGGCCTGAGGAAATATTTTTTTCTATATTTCCTTTTCAAAGCAAATATGAAATAGTTCCGGATGATATATCAAAATAATGTGAAAGATACAAGCTTGGGTTTTCAAAGGAAAATGGATTGCCCCAGTTTTGGTAATCTAGAAGTACATTATTAAAAGTTCATCCACTCCTAATTACATACTAATGAAGAAAGTATTGTAGAACCTAGCTCAACAATTCCTAAATGAGGAGGAGGGAAAGGTTTAGAAAGAAATATCCAGCCATTAATTATCAAGGATTCTTACCTGTGTAGCTTCAGGTTGTACAGGAACCTGGGTTGTTTGTGCAAGTCTAGATTCAGCATGAACTAGAAATATGATAATGTAATCAATATTGACATTAATACAGTGGAAGCTTCTTTAAGCATGCCTCATTATGTTGTGCTTGACTACTATAATTTCTCCATGGGATTATCCTTAAAAATATCCATAAATATCAGCTGATGCAAAATGGATCAGTTAAGTTTCTAATTATACAAACTAAAATATGTAATTCAGTATGGGAAGAACGATTTTCTATTGCTTATAAGCAGTCACTGTAACCTCTAAAGTTGTAAACGAAGGACTGCCTCTCCTATTATAAACCTGTCCATATATTAAGACCTGCAGGATAAATTATTTTAAGGATTCCCCCAATTTCAAAGGTAGACTGACTTGGAGAAACATTTCAACAGGATTTATTTCCTTAGGATGGGTGCTAAGTCCCATTCTTTCCACTTTAAAATGTACACTTAAAATGTGTCTTTTCAGCCAGATTTTAAATAATAATTATAAATATTAATTAACATGTGAGTATTTTTATTAAGCTTTATTTTTCCTTGTAAAGTTGAACATTCTACAAATATAGAAAGGTGGAATATAAAATGGAATGAAATGTAAAGATACCTAATTACTTGAGTTTCATTGCCACTTAGCTACATAGTTCATATACAAAAATATTATATTACAGACCTGGAGGGCAAACCATCTGTGGTATCTGCAAAGTTTGTGGATTCATAGGCTGAGCTGAAACAATAGCAGGGTCAAGTGCTTGGTTCTCAAATTCCAGCATAGAGTCCTAGATAATTAAGCCAAAATTTAAGCCAGCTTCACTAAAAGTGTAAATTCTTATGTTATTAAGACTAGATTTAAGACAGCTTCACCACAGACAAAATCAACGAAAATCATTCAGGGCCAAATTCTGTTTCAGTTCAACTGAAGAAAACAGTTCCTCAATTGGATTCTACTCATTTTTTAAAATACTGTAATCTTATGTTAATCAAATTAATTACCTGCATAAAGTTATATGGGCCTTGCATTTGTGCCATAAGATCCTGCACCCGTTGTCTTCTAATAAGTGGGTCTGCTTGAGCTACAGTTGTAAGCGTATGGGCATCTGGAACTGGAGGAGATGTAGCCTGTGGTTGCTGGAGTGAATTTACCACCTACATTAAAAATAATCAATACAATTTCAAACAGTCCACAATTAAATGTTAAATTGACAATATTATCCACTAGCAACCTTGCAATGATAGTATATTTGTACTCCGGGGGGAAAATATAAAGATAAATGTTTTTCAGTTTTAAATAGTTAAGATCTGGGTCAATATTTCCTTTAAAAAGTGCAAAAATGGGAAGGATGATTTGGATAAAACTAGCATTATGTGCGATTAGCTTACATAAAAACTGAGAAAGAAAGCAGATCTCTGTAAATAAAGTATGCTTGGGATTTTAATAATATGACAGTAATCAAAGGATTTTATACAGATAGTCCTTGACATATGACCATTTAGCAATGGTTCAAAGTTACAATGGCCTTGAAAATAATGACTTACAACCCGACCATCCACAAAAGTTATGAACATTGTACCACGCTTGCAGTCATGTGATCACAATTTGCGTGCTTGGCAACCAGCTCATATTTATGACTGTTGCAGCCTCTTGCTGTCACATGATAGCGATTTGAGACACTGTCAGCTAACTTCTGACAAGTAAATTCAATTTGGGACGCCAGATTCTCTCAACAACCATGCTAAAATGGCAGCAAAATCAAGTCCAGTCATGTAATGGTTCACTTAATGACTGCATCACTTACTGCCAAAAGTTCCAGTCCTAACTGTGATTGTAAATTGAGGACAATCTGTAGATATATCTTTATAAAGGGGAAAAGATAGGATTCTTAAATGTTAGAACCTAACTAAAACACACATAAACTTGACAGTAAAGAACTTATACAATTCCAACAGCATTGGTATGCATTCATAAGGAGATGCTAACCTTATGATTGCTTATTTTTATCATATATTAATGCTCAAATGCTCTTTATATCAATGAAATTATCATATCCAGTGCTTGTTATTACTGATACTCTACGCACAACCATACAGCTGCTGAAGTTTTGCATTTTCATCAATTCTGATCCATTTATATTAATATAAAGGCTCAAATTATATATGTAAGGATTTCTAGATAAATACAGTGTATAAAATAATATACCACTAAATACAGATAGTCCTTGAGTTACAACGGTGGTTAATGCTGGAATTTTGGTCACTAAGCATGTCACATAACCATATCACATAATCATGGCAATCCTTTCAGTCCCCATCATTAAGCAAGCACCTCCTTGCAACTTCCTGCCAGCTTCCAATAACCAAAGCCAGTGGGGAGCAAAGAGGTGCACATGTTGCCAGGGTGAGTGCACAAATAGCTGGTAAACACTGTACAAGTAGAGCCAATCTCAATAAGAATAGATGAGGGTGTGCAGGCGATTAGCACAACACAATTGCAGAGGCATAGGGGGAGGCTGCATAGTTGAGAGACTTATCAAAGTAACTTGCAACTTTCCTTGCCATTTCTCCATTTACTTTGCTTGTTGCAAACTGATCATGCAAGTTGAAGGCAACTATTCCAAGTGTGAGCTGGTTGCCAAGCGCCCACTTGTTCAGCATTGTTGCAACTTCCAATAGTCACTGAACAAGTTGTTGTAACCCAAGGTCTTCTACATTTGGAGAAATTATTCATTCCTGTCAAAGCTTTTTTTGAGAACTGGTTCAAAATTAATTATTCTATTTTCATTACCACTATAGTTATGAAAGAATTATAACTTACTGAAATTTTATAAAAGATACATAACAATTTACCTCAACAGTTTCAACTGTCCACTCATCTACTTGTTCTTTTTCATTATTGCTGAACTGAGCCTCTGCCATGAACTGTCTGTTTACATACTAAAATAAAAGTGAAAGAATATAACAATAAACCAACAACATTCACTCTAGAAAGGTGACTACAGTATTTCTACTAAAGAGTACCTCTGTTGATTCAACTTCACTTGGTTCAGTGTATTCTTCTGTTGGTTCTGGCTCTGTGAGGAAAATACACTCTTTACATAAAGCTTTATTAAAATGAATTTTATATTAATAATATTTAATTTTTAAACTTCTACACCTAATTTTCAATAATTGTGGATGGCTCCAACAATCAAATAAATTACAATCAAAAAATAGTAAAAATATTCTTATTTATCTATATCAGGGGTAGTCAACCTTTTTATACCTACTGCCCACTTTTGTATCTCTGTTAGTAGTAAACTTTTCTCTAACCGCCCACCGGTTCCACAGTAATGGTGATTTATAAAGTAGGGGACAAAACCCCTAATGCCCACCATGAAAGCTGGAATGCCCACTAGTGGGCGTAGGGACCAGATTGACTACCACTGACCTATATATTAGCTGTGAAGTAAAATTATAACCGTTTATTTCAATCCACAAAATACAGGCCTTAAAATCTAAGATATTTCATTATTTAATAGTTCTCTTGAACTGTATGTTTAAAAAATATTGTGCCCTTCTGAAAATATTAAGTAGCTGGAACACTGACTGTGTAACTCACTCATTTTCTCTTGTGCCTATTCCCCACCCCATCTAAGTATCCTAGCAAACATTTTAGCTCATTTTATGGGTTGTGGAAATTTGAACAAGTAAAATAGATGTCTTGAGTTAAGGGATCCATCTCACCCATTAACATCTCTCAAGTCTGTTTCTTCTTGTTGGAGGAAACTGCAAAATGGATAACTCATATCTGAGAAACTTGGCTTCCATTTTATATATTAACCCTTGAATAAACTAAAGCCTAAAAATTATGGCTTCTCCGTGTAAGTTCTTCACTAAACATATACCCTTGTAAATTCAGAAGCTAACACCACTTGATTTAATCATGCTTTGCTAGCCTAGTTTTTAAAGACTGGCCAGTGTGACATACATTTGACCAAATTACTTTGTATGAAAATAAATGTGAAAACAATTTAAAAATCAATTTCTAAGTGTGTAGTGCAGGGGTGTCAAACTGGATTTTTTGGAAGGCCAGTTCAGCATTGTAGTTGTCCTTCATGGGCCAGCCAGAGGTGGTGGGGGGAAGGAGATGGGACAGATGCTGTCCTGCAGCACCCTACCAGCCAAAAGGGGGCATGGGGGAGCCATGAGCAGCCCCTGCGCAACCCATTTTTGGCCTGAGGAGCCTCCTGAACCACTCTGCCAGCCAAAACGGGTCGCACTGGGGCTGCCCCCCCATGGCCCTTTTTCACTAGCAGAGGCACTGCAGGACAGTCCTTTGCTATTTCCAGGTTGGCCCTGAAGACTGGATCAAAGCACCATGTGGGCTGGATTTGGCCCGCAGGCCTTGAGTGTGATTTCCCCTGATGTAATGTGAGTATAACCTTTTATATACAATATAATATTGTAAGCAAACTTCACTCAACAAAAAGTACACACAAGGTTTCAAAAATTCTACCATGAGTATTTTCAATTTTGACTCAGAAATAACTCCCATTGAGCAAAGTATGATTCTTTAATTAACATGATTTGTGTCAGACTCAATTATTTCTTTTAATTACCAGCTTCTGTCACAGAATCTTCAACTGCAGGTGGAGATGCTGTCTCCTCTTCTTCACAAAGTCCATTTTGATGATTGTGAGTACTGTCAAAATAATTTGTTTGAAGAACGCGTTCAACAATTTCTTTTAGGGCTTTATCTGTAACCATGAAAACATCACTTTTTAATTGTGTCATTTACCAAATATCTTTACATTAACTACAGGAAAGAGAAACTATCATTATGTTTCAATTATTCCATATTTTAAAAAGTATATCAATTTGAAAAAATGTTTCTATTTACAGAAGCATATTAAAATGCATGTATATTTAATGTAATATAATGTCAGCAAGCCGAGTGCTTTAGGACCGCAGTAGCGACGACTGAGCTATAATTTCCAACCTGATAGAAGCTCGTTGACTGGAGAATCTAAGTGTTTAGATTCTAAGATTTAGAATCTAAGAGAGCCAATTTTTGCCATGTCCCTTTAGGGCTAGACTGAGTCGTGAACTGAGAAAGTATCAGTTGATAGAGGGGCATGGTAAAAAAAAAATGAAGGACTCAGTCTCTGGGCAGAAAGGCATATATCTACCCACATGTGGATTCAAAACAATGTGCTGGAGAAAAGCATTTTACTGGGCAGGCTTACTCTAGAGAAAATACTAGTATACTGAAGCCTATTTGCTCAGGGCTTCTGAAGTTGTGAGGGGTTTCTGGAAGCTTCCAAAGTTGCATATGAGCAGGCTTTGGGAAAGAAAGCCTGGTATGATCTGGAGATACTTTGGGTAGACTGCATGGATTTCTCAATAGAAAGGCAAGCAGCATGCAGCAGATCTAGAGCACTGGGTGGTAAGGGCAATTGTGTTGTTTCCCAAGGCTCATGTGACTTGGAGAATGTTGCAAGGCCCAGGGCATTACCAGCTTAGTCAGTCTGCTAAAGGCCTCAGGCCTTGATTTCAGATCCAGACTTGCATTGCTGAATGCATTGAGCAGGACAGCCTAGATTGGGAGGAGATAGACAAGGAGGATAGTTGCAGCAGCGCCATAGTTTTACGAGTATTGCTTTGTAACACAGAAGCATGCAATGGCCATAACTTAGGGCATACTTCCCAACTCTCTTGGTTTAGCACCATCATAATTTCAAAGCCACTGAACAGTCATTAAGCAAGAATTATCTGTGCTGGATATCAAGTCATTCTTCTTTGGTAGGAGACATGAAATTTGTAATATTTTTCTGCACAATACGCAACTTGCAAATCCAGTTTCTGCTAGGAAGTATTTGCTAATCATTCCCAGCAATATATTACAGGGAAACCTTTTCTAGATGTCAACGCAATTGACTTTACATGGAGCATACCAAAATTTGTGCTGTGGCTCAGGCACTCATATTAATATTACGTCATTACAGAAATAATATAAATGATGTAAATCCCCATGATGTGATTTAATGGACATTCCTAAATAACCAACTTTCTTCCCAATTAGACCATTAACACAAATTTAAAAAATACTCTAATAATAGCTAATCAGATTGCATGATTATAAAACACAATTTAATACAGGGCTGTCAAACTCATGGCACACAGGCTGGATGCATCATGTACTGCCACGTCCATGTCCAGTTTAGCAGAGGGGGAAAAGTCACAATACATCATGTAACAATGCCGTGACAATGAGAATTTGACACCCCTGATTTAATAAGTTGATTATGGGCCATCAAATTGTTTCTGACTCTTAATGGCCACACTCACAACACTACATCCCTAACCTGGTCCTTAGGGTCTTCCAACAGTAAGCCTATATAACAGAGTCCATCCACCATGTTGCTGGTCATCCTTTTCCTCTCTATCCTTCCATTTTTCCCAGCATCAGAGGGTTTTCCAAAGAAATTGTATATTTTCATAATGTAGCTGGACTAAGGTAATTTGAGTCTACCTAGTCTTTTGTGTCTTGAGAGAACACTGTTATTAGTTGATGGTCCTTTGATTTCTTGGCTGTCCATGGTATTCTCAGGAGCCTTCTCCAACACCAAATTTCCAAAATGTCAGTACTCTTCCTCTCCTGTTTCTTCAAATTCCAACTTCTGCTTCCACAGACAATCACAGGGAATACTATGGCTTGCACAATTCTTTGTAGATACAGAAACATTATGTTTTAATATCTTATCCAAGTCTTTTGTTCGACCAAGTATTAGTCTATGATAGCTTTTCTGACTGCTTGTTTGATGGTTGATCTCAAAAGGCAGAATCTATCCACCATTTCAATATCTTCACCATAAATTATAAGTTTGTTTGTTCTACCTGTCATTAATTTGGTCTTTTTATTTAATTTAGTCCAATTTTTTTCACTGTGCTCCTTGACTTTTATTATCAGAGCTCATAGATCCTTTGCAATTTTAGCTATCACCATGTTGTCATCAACATAGTATAACTTATTGATGTCTCTTCTTCCAGTTTTAAAACCATGCTCATATTCTTCTAATCCAGCTGCCTTTAAAATCACTTAGCATATATGTTGAATAAATAAAGAGAAAGCAAAGCCTTGTCATGCAGAGTTGCCATCCTGGAACCAGTTTATTTCACTATATTCTATCTAGATAGTGGCTTTCTGATCTGTGTATCATGAGGACAATAACGTGTCTTGGGATTTCCATTCTTCTGAGTACATTCCAGAGCTTGATGTGATTAACACAAACAGAAGACTTTCTATAATCAATAAAGCACACAATGACTTCTTTTTGGTATTCTTTGGCATTCTAAGTTATCTATCATGCATCAGCAATAATGTCTCATGCTCCTTGACTTTTCTAAAGCTGAACATTTGGATTTTCTTCTTTTGGATGATCCTAAGCATTGTTTTGCTAGCATATCAAATTAAGGATACTGTATGAGAATTTGCAGTCTGTCTCCTTTGTTGATAATACCATAAAACCACAGGTACTACAAATGATAAAGAACCACCCTAAATATTCTAAATGTTATCTTTTGAAAATCATAAGAATAAAAATATTTACATGTTGTTCCGCATATAGATTTTTCCTTCCCTTCCAATAGATCCCACAAATGAATGGATGCCTGTTCATATTGTTCATTCAACCTTCAAAAAAAGAAATTAAGAGAAATGTAATGTTACCTCAAAAGTTTCATGTTGACAAAAACATAATTAGATCACAATTACAATTCTGAATTATTTTAGCTTTATACTCAAGTATATACCTTATGTTCATGTCACGTTCAGGTTCAACCAGCTTGTAAAATTCATCAAGTATGGATAGTTCTGCTTCTGTTAATATAGATATCCCATTTGTTCCTTGTTTTAGGTCATTACGCACTTCATCATCACCCAACTTGTCCAAAATATACTGCAATTCAAGTACTGTCTTTAAACGTTTTTGTTCAGCTTCTTCTCTCATTAACTGTTCCCGTCGAGCTGTCTTCTTTATTGTTTTTTGAATCTGGTGAAAAATACGTTTGCTTAACAAGTGTTTTAAAAGTAAACAAACTTAATGATTTCTACATATTAAAAATCCTAAGCATCTTAACAGGAAGAATCCAATACTTAAAAACTATTTCAAATATTTTCAATGTTTCCTGAAAAGTTTCTGAGATCATAGCTAAACATTTTCCTCCTTGCTGCACTATTTAACTAGATTTATTTTTTGAACAAATATATTTAACCACCCATCTAAACAAGGAATTCTGGGATACAAGCAGAAATAAAACATAAACTATACAATTTCAACACAAACTAATCATTTCAAAATAAATTGAACCAAGGCGCCTAAAAATTATATCAATGCATCAAACCACACTCACATCAAAGATCCATTACTATACTGGGCCCATTGCTAGGGGGAAATGCCAGATTTTCAATATTCCGAAAAGCTAATAGGATCAGGGTTGTCTAAATCTGAGGTGGAAGAATGGGAAGGAGGCTATTCCACAAGATAGGCCTCATTTCCTGGAATCCATCAGGTGACAATTCTTCATCACTGGGAGTCTGAAATCCACTCTGCCAAATCTAAAGGAATGGGCAGAAATCACTGGGAATAGAACTCCCATAAATGAACTGGCTCAATGCCATATAGAGCTTTAAAGGTGACAACAAAGATTTACCTCTTTAAGGCATAATTAGTCGTCTCCATACTAGCAGTCTTTTCCATGATTCCACCAGCACCAGATACTACTTCTCTCACTTCCCTTTTTTCACTGTTGTTTTATGAAACATTTCAGTATCACACATCATAAATGAAATCAGAATTCTTGATTTTATATTTTCTATTGCATTTGTGAAATTACACACAATGTACTTTGTCCTCCTACAGCTATCTTCAGTTTCTGAGAAATTTATCTCTAGGATTAGAATACTGAACAAGTCACAATAGGAAATTGCTAGGTGAAAGAAAACATGGGTCGGATCTTTCCAGTTAATTTATTATGTTTTTGTTTTTTTTAAATCAATAATGTCAAACAGTAAAACAAATCTTAATGCCATGCAAAGCATCTCCAGTAGATAAGCTTTTGCCTTTAACTGAACATATCCATGTCAAAGAGAGTTCACTATTTCTCTACATAACTAGTTCCACTGTTCATTTGTTCATGGTGTAATAATTCTTTAGTTTTCTTCAAATTCCCAAACATATAAAACCTTGGATTAAATAAAATCACGGTGTAATGGGGCAGGAAATATTACTCATTCTAAATAATTGAAAAATTCCTGCCTTTCCCCAAAATCTAAAATGTCATGCCCCTGTCGGAATCTGATTCTGAGGGGGAGGCTGAGCAGCTGACAGGGAGTGGGGTGTGACTGTGTTCGCTGTGGAAAAAACTGGGGAAGGGCAAAGTCCAGCTGGGCAGAGCAGGGGAGAGGCAGAGAAAGGCAGAGGGAATTCAAAGGAAGATCCAGGCCCACCCCCTCTTCATCCTAGGGCACGCAGGGAGGAGCAGGGAGGAATGGAGAAACGTGAGTTGCATATGGGGGAGGAAATTCCCTTCATTAACTGCAGCTGGGAATAGAGTGTTTAAAAGGGGAGGTTATGCACAGCAACTCGTGGGAAGCAAATAGTGAGTTATCTTTTATGGTCGAGGCTTATCTGGGTTCCTGGGGTCTTCCCAACTGTGTGTGTTTTGTTGGCCTTTGAAGTCTGCAATTCCTTATCCTGTCCTGTCCAGTTAATTGCTGCAGCATGGTTTGTGTGGATTTTTATTTACGGTTTATAGGTACTTTGTTTTCGGACTGAATTTCCTTCATTTAAAGACTGTTCTTGGGAAAGTTTTTTCTCCAGCCAAAGGTAAATGACATTGGGGGCAAAGTTGGATGTATTAAAGGAACTTTTCTTACTTATGTGACTGTGTTGCCTTTGTGCCATGCCCCATGTCATCACATAAAATTAAAAAGACCTTGAAACAATGGATGTTTATATTTGTGTGATTTTGTGCTTCTGGGCATGTGACAAATTGTAAAGAGTCAATCTTTGTTCATGTTTATTATGCTTTTCAAATACCATCTTTTCTCATCATATGTCAGTGCTGATTATCACTATAAACATTAGTCATACAGAGAAATATATTTATGTTTTTGGAACTTGAGGGCTGAATAAATTTTTCCACCCACTCAATTTCCTAATTTACTTAATATTGTTTTCGTGGTGCTCAAACCAAGTTATTGATTCACAAATAGTTATTTCTACTTAGACCATTCCTGAAGTATTCAAAAAATATTTTTGAAAACAGTTAAAATTTAACTGAATAAATGCTTTGTTTTGAATCTAGGACAAAGAATTTTGTTCCTGAAGAGCTACACATTTCAATAAAACCAATTAAATGAAACAAAATCTAAATGGGTAATGTTGGTGAGAAAAGCACCCCTCTGTTCCTTATACAATTTCCAACATAGCATATTTCAACAGCCTAACCTTCATCTTCCCAGAGTCTTTACTCCTCCCATCAATGTTCCAGCGTAAAATATCTCACCATATTCCCTTCCCAAGCTTTCCTGTACTTTCCCTTCAAACACCATTTCAATGTCACAACATATAATATCCTACCAACATTCTCAATGTTCTCTTCTTTTTTCCTCTGCTATCAATTGAATTTTCTCCTTGAAAAGATTAAAACAGTACTATTTTCTTCCATGCACAGATCAGTATAATGTATTTTTCTACGCAAAGAAAAGAACACACAAAATACGCAAGCTTCAGTTAGGAACAGACCACTCCAAACTGAAGTGGAAACCTGCATATCCATCAAAAACTATTTTGCACATTTATTAATACATAAGAATCCAAGACCAGATGTATTCAGATTTCATAAACACAAGAAAACTTATATAATAAAATTACACACACATACACACACTAACATAAATCTTAATTTTTCCAGACCTAATCTATTCTGAACCATTAACTCTTTACTTACATCTTGACTTAGAGCCATGAAACTCCTCTGCAATTCCTTGGCAAATTCCAGATTATTACTGACTTCCTGGTGCTTTGACACAGCATCCTAAAGCAGAAGACAAAATTGATTTGGTCTCTTTAAAAGTATAAAAACTTGAATCTGTATTTCACATGTGTTTCTATTAAGATTTGGTTAAATCTAACTTTCTATAAATGTAGCAAAATAAGATACACTTTTTTACTGAAAACTGTCAAAACAAAAAGTTTTGAAAGGAAAGCAATTCCTAAACTGGAATCATTCCCAGCAATCCAGAATTCAAAATTTGTTCCACTTTCACCAACCCCCAAAAGTTATCAGGTCTTTAAATCTTCAAATAAGTAAAGTGTGTCCAAAAAAAAAATGTCCCAACAACCAAAGATGATTGGTGTAATTTTTCAACTGATGCACTGAACCATCTTTACATTACCAAACTTCATTTGTCATCCAGAACCCTAATGTAGTACTCTTTTACCTGTTTTTTTTTTTAAGAAACACACACACTGACATTTGTCACAATATGAAGAGCTTTCAAGATTCCTACTTCTTAACTTCCTGACTGAAATGTCCAGAAAATCTCTCTGGACTGTCTTTTTTCCAATTCAACAACAGAAGGAAAAAGCTTCCTTTTAGTCTATTTGACTCTCTGAGATAAAGGAAGGTCCCAGAATAATCCCTCAAGATCCTCCAATAACAGCAACTACCTGCAAGCAGTTTTAGAAGCTAGGCTTCCAAAATAACTGGTGAGCAGAAGCTGGGGGACGGAGTCGAAATCATGTCATTGTTGGTCAAAATATCCATTTTGGATTTTATTTTTCAAACGGATAAAAAGCTGTGGCCTTAATTTCTTAAGAAATTTATAAGACTATTATCTTTACTAGTTAAAAAAAGCTCTCTTTAGATATAACCTATCATTTCTTTTTGAAGCTCTGAAATGCCATTTTTGAGATTTCTTTATCGGTAAATGACAAGGAAGAGGATTGCTAGAGGCAGCCAAAATAAGGAAGCATGGAATATATTTTTTCTCTTGAAATACAAAGGAAAAGTTTATGGTTTTAATCTACTATTTTTAAAATAATTTGTAGCTCTGCATCATTTTGTTGTGAGTGGTTGAAATTTGCTGGTTTTTATGAATTCTGATTGGCTACAAAAAGGAAAAATAAAATAAATAAACAAACAACACTTTTTGACCATTAGGGGAGCAATGAGGATGGTTAATTCTGAGCTAGAGTCTGTTAAGAAAACAGCCAAAATATATTAATAATAAAGAGGATATTAAAAAAGAATGAGACACAATTAGGTGTAAAAAAATTATCAATTATCCATTGAGCAACTTTACAAATATTGGACAATGCAAATAACCTAAGTGACATAAATCTGACATCAGCTTTTCTTATGATGGTTTGAGTACAATCCTGCAAGTGCAACTGAAACAAGAGTATCAAGTAAATTCACAACTTTCAAGAGGTCAAGTCTGAGACTTTTGCTTTACAGATACAAATAAAGTTGATAATTTTTTGAAGAAAAAAAGATGTTAGCTATCTTAACGAAGGAAACTATAATCTGGGAAGATTTGTTTCAGACTAATTCACAACAGAACAACTTTGGGATTTTTATGGACATAAATCTGAGACCTTTTTCAAGAAAAGAGACTTGATAGACTCTACTAAGAAGAAAAATACTTTATTCTATAAAGACAAATGGGAAGAAATGACTTAAATTTAATGTCTTAGTTAGGATGGATTTTTAAAAGTTTGATATATCTATTGAAAGAAAGTTTTAAGTTAGTTTGTATGTGTAAAATGAGTGTGTAAATGCATGTCATCTATTTTTTTAAGTAATGCTGAATAATTTCCAGTTTGTAAAATACTATTGATTAGATTTGAAAATAAGAGAAGAAAAAGATCCATCCCATGAGGACAAACTCAAGGGAGAGATTAGAATTTAATTAGCTAAATGGAGTTAATTGGACTTATATTGGTATGATATAGGTAATTGAATGAACATTAGAAAGTTCTAATGTTGTATTGTATTTTGGATTCTGGGTTAAAAATGAAAGGTTTTCTCTTTTCTCCTTTAGATATAATTCCTGAATATTTTGTAGAATTAGTAAAATACCAAAATTAAAAAAAGTTTTCTCCCTTTAGGGTTAAAAAAAAAAGATATATTATTTCTCACAGCAAAGAGAAGCAGAGGGTTAAACTGATTTTTTTTTAATCCAAAGAACAGAACATATTTAACTGTATTTCGATTTGAAGTTTTCTGCATGTAATGAAACAAAAATGAAACTTTAATTTTGTTTTCATGAACTAGATGGGCTTATTGTTATAGAAATGGCTTGTACATACTGTTGTGTAAAAGCAAAAAGTTGTGGTTGTAATGTTATCTTCTACTTGCTAAAGAGAGTCGGAAGTCAGTTCCTTTTTCTTTCTTTTTCTTTCCTTTTTCTCCCTTTACACTACTTTTTTTTCTTTTCCCTCCCTTTTCTTACTTTTCCATGACTTTTTTTCCTTTGTATTTTATACTTGATAAACTAATAATAAAAAAGATTCCTACTTTTTGAACATTCATTCATGCAGTTTCTTTCCCTTAATTTACAATATTTTTTTGCTTTTCAAATAGCAATAGCACTTAGACTTATATACTGCTTCACAGTGCTCGATAGCCTTCTCTACGCAGTTTACAGAGTTAGCATATTGCCCCCAACAATCTGGGTCCTCATTTTACCGACCTCAGAAGGATGGAAGGTTAAGTCAACCTTGAGCTGGTAAGACTCAAACTGCCAAACTATAGACAGCTGGAAGTCAGGAGAAGTAGCCTGCAAGGCTGCAACCATCATCTCCGTTCCCAAAAAAACAAATATGAACACTCTCAATGACTTCAGGTGCATAGCGTTAACAAGCTCCATTATGAAGGTTTTTGAGCGACTAGTCTCACAGCACATCAGAGACTGCCTCCCGCCCTCCTTTGATCAACATCAGTTTGCTTATAGAGCAAACTGATCTACAG
>BHFT01024072.1:0-20674 GCA_004320025.1 Laticauda laticaudata | reverse complement strand
GCAATGCATCCTCCCCGCATGCGCAGTGAACGCTTTGCATCCACTAGGCATCCGCTAGGCGTCCGCTCTGCATCCGCGTTATCTGCTAGGCATCCGCTCTGCATCCGTTCCTTCCGCTGCACGTCCGCTTTGCTGTGCTCCCCTGGAAGCCCTGCGGATGTGCCATCCGCTTCCATCCGCTTCCATCCGCTAGGCCTCCGTGGAGCATCCACTTTACATCCTGGCTATGTCCTCCCCCCGTCCGTTCCTTTCCATTGTTGTCCGCTCTCTTTGTGCAAATTCGGGACACTTTTGAGAGCGGATAACAACGGGTGCAAAATTTTCTCTTCTGCTGTGTCCTTTTTACATACTTTTTGCATCTGTTAGCCTATGTGACAGGCCCTTAAATGTGTTTGTATGAAGCTTTGCTTGACAGATACAATTGACAGTGTGGTGGATATGACTCAGAACTATGGGGTAAATGTTACCTTGAAAATATTTTGAAGTTGTGAGGACAGAAAGACCTAGAAAATAAGTTAATGTGTCCTGATCCTGATCCTCTCATGGATGACTTCCAAGTAATTTTGGCAATAAATCCAACCTACTTCAGATCTTTTACTGTATATTATAACTGGTTCTTTTTACCTGCTCATGGCATTCTTCTCATATGTAATATGGTACAACTCCTAATAGCACTGGCTTCAAGAGAATGAACACCAAATTACCTACAGTACATGATGAAATTTCTCTACTACTTTGAATAATATCTTGCAATTCCTACTGTTATGGTCTGTGCTGATTCTTCAAGCTGAAGGGCCTGATCCTATCATGTGAAGAACTAGCAGGGAATCAATCAAGCAAACAAATAAACAAGGGAGACCATTAGCAGGAATAAGGAGTTTTAGATTCTGGCACAGCACTGAGGCCCAGGATGTACCAACAATTTTGAAGGACAGAGCAAAGACGAGCTGCTTCATTACAGAGAATGCAAGGGAAGGCCCCTGACTGAACTATACTTGCAGCTGGGACTACTTAGGAACAGCTGCTAGAACCTTGCTTATCTTTGGAAACAACCCATGTTGAACCTTTATGACAGGAGTATCAAACTCATGTTGTCACGGCATCATCACGTGACATATCACAACCTTTTTTTCCCTTCACTAAACTGGGTGTGGGCATGGCCAGCGCATGATGCATCTGGCCTGCAGGCCGCGAGTTTGACTATGCTGCTTTATGACATAGCCCAACTTGTGGAACTCTAGCCTGACCTAAACCATCCTTCTTTTCTACAATGCTTTCCTCCACTTTTCTGGATCTGTGTGTCATTGGCTGCCTACTTCCATTCCTGGATCTTGTCTCTTATAGCTACAATTCCAGTCTGGCTTTGTAGGGTCTCCTGCTTAGGTGGGGGGGGTTGGACTAGATGACCTACAAGGTCCCTTCCAACTCTATCTCTAAAAGCCCTGTCACACTGCCCAATGGATGCAAAACGGACACAACGGACGAGCAAAATGTTCCATCCGTTGTTATCCGCTCTCAAAGGTGCAAATTTTGCTAACCGGAGCGATAACACGGACGGAGGGAGGATCAGGGGGATGGAAAGAGGATGCGGAACGGAAGCCTAGCGGATTGGACAAGCGGATGGGAGCGGATGGCACATCCGCTAGCTTCGCGGAGGGCCTCAGCAAAAGCGGAACGCAGAACGGATGAATGCAGGAATGCACAGTGGAATGAAGCGGATGCAGAGCGAAATGCCTAGCAGATGCAACAGCGGAAGCCTAACGGATGCCTGGCGTTAATTGCCAACATTTGCGGGGGGGATGGCAAATTGCGTAAGCCACGCGGATATAAAGGAAGAAGCTCGCAACGTGGCCAGCATTCGGAGGAAAGACCTGCTGCAAGGATACATCGAGTCCTTGCCTGCCCTGCCTGCATGCCTGCCTCAAGTCTTGCTTGGCCAGCCTTCCTGCCAGCCTGCCTCCAAGTCTCCTGGCCAGCCTCCTGGCCAGCCTTGCTCTCTGCCTGCATGCCAGCCTTGCTGCCGCGCTGCCTGTCCAGCCTCCCTGCCAGCCACGTTCCTGGCTGCCGCCTTGTGGCTGCCTGCCGCCAGCCTTGGTGCCTCCTGCCTGCATGCCTTGGTGCCAAGGCCTTCCTACCAGACCCTTGGTGCCAGGCTTCCTACCAGCCTTGGTGCCAGGTTTCCTGCCAGCCTTGGTGCCTGCCAGCCTCCCTGCCCTGCCACAACCCCACAACCATGGGGAAGAAGCGAAATCTCAGCAACTGCCGCCAATCCCTGGCAAGAGGACAGGGCCACCTTCCGCCGCCCCTGGTCCTGACTCTGCTTCTGCTGGGCTCTGCTGCTAGGGCTCGCTCTTCTGGTGCTGGAAGCTTCTGCTGAAGCTGCTCCTGGGGTGGTGCTTCTGCTGCATACTCTCTGAAGCTGCTGCCTGGTCCTGCTGGTCCTGCTGGTCCTGCTCGTGCTGCCTGGACTTGCTCAATACGCTCGTACTGCCGTGCTCCTGGGTCCTGCTGCGTGCTGGCTGCTGTGCTGTGGTGCATGGTGCTGGTGCTGCTGGGGCTCCTCGTGCTTACTGTGCTTGCTGCTGATTCGCTGGTCCTGGCTGACCTGCTGCTGGCTGCCTGCTGATGGGATGATGAATCCCTGCTGGTGCTGCTGCTGCTGTGGTGTGGAGGAGGCAGCCCCTACCACACTGGGAGCCTCCTCTGATGAGGGCACCATCTGGCCTCCAAAGGGAGGAAGAGTTATGCGGGGACGGCGAGAGATGATTGAGGCAGTCTATGCAGTGAATCTTCATTGAGCAGGGAATGACTATCTGGTGGCAGAAAGGTACATCTCCGCTGTTACAGGTGACAGCCAAATGGAGCGGTGCTGCTTGTGAGAGAGAAGAGTTGGCGCGAGAGAGGGCTTACAGCTTTACGAGGAGGTGCTTTCCTCAGCTCGTTGGATAACATGATGGCAACACGCTCTGAACGTGACATGGTGAAAGCTGCTACCTGAAAAATCTGACGCTAGTTGCCACCAGTTAGGCTATTTGCAAATACGGACAGAGAGACCTACGCTCATGCGGCCAGGTGCAGCTCCCTGGAGGATAGAGTCCGCCCACCGAGGAGCACGCAGGAGCCCCTCTGTCTCCCTCTCTCTCCGCAGCCTGCTTGAGAAACCCCAGTACTCTTCGGCCGAGAGTCAGTCCCATGTCCTCCAGGCGTTTCTGTGGAGCGGTGCCACGGCGGGAGAACGCGTGCGGACAGGCTGGTAGTGAAGAGTTCTCTACTGTTCCCGTAGTAGAGGTTCAGCAGAGCCTGTAGATGGCTTTGCACTGTTGCAGAAAGGATGGTGGCTGCCAAAAGGACTGTGTTACGATCCATGGTTGACATAGAACTGGATGCTGTGGGACAGACTAAGAGTCAAATGAAAGGCTGCAGAGGTCTTGCACAGCTTGGGCTGCTGGTCTTGAAAGTGAGATGCAGAACGAGTTTGCTTCCGCTTTTTTATAAGGGCAGTATCAAGGTGTCCCCTTTGCATCCATCTAGGCATCGCTCTAGGCATCCTCTAGGCATCCTCTCGGCATCCTGTTAGACATCCTTAATATCCGAGATAGGGTTCCCCTCCGCGAATGTTTTTTTTCTGTTTTAATGGCTTTGTTTCCGCTTGGCCATCCATTCTGCAATCCGTTCCTGGGCATTCTATTCCTGCATCCGTATCGCTTCTCCCTGAGTCCAAGCGGATTGCGAGTTGCGCAGATGTGGAACGGCTGCCTAGCGGATATAGGCGGATGCGTAACGGAATGCAGAACAATGCGTAGCGGTTGTGTAGCGGATGCAGAACGGACGAATTGGATACATTTTCCACGCAAAAGTTTTGAAGCAGACTCAAAACTATCCTGAGCGGGATGAAAACGTCAAATAAACGGATGCTGGACGGATAGAGAGGAAAGCAAAACGGAGGCAGTGAGTGCACTCGTGTTAACCAACGGATGGCAAGGTTTTTTGTCCGTTTTACATCCTCTTTGCATCCGTTGGTGCAGTGTGACAGGGGCTTAAAAAAGAATCTGTAAAAGATTTTTAATTCTGGATTCCTTCAAGTTTCAACGTACATTGCCACTACCAGCATTATGCCTTGGCTACCAGACAGGATCCCATTAGGCATTCTACCTGCCTTTGTATTACAATTCCTTCTTCTTACCTCATTGAAAGAAGGGAAGAATGACCAAACTGGAAGGCATGCTAACTAACTTTTGCCTGAGCTGAAAGTTCTGTGTAATAACCATTTGAATTGATTATGAAAGGTAGACATCATGAAATTGCAATAGTAGGTGAGGAATGAGAAGTGTAAAGCCATGGGAGAAATGGAAAGAAGTATGTATGTCTACCAGATCTGGGTTGCAAAAATCTGGACAATGACAAAAGAGTGAGTGTGCTCCCTATTTCTTTGTTGCCATCTAGTGGCCATCAAGATTTGGTAACTGATCACTACAAGGAAGTTCATTGTAGTAGTATCATCTATATTAGCGGTGTGGAACTATGATCCTTTTATGATTTGTGAACTTCATCTCCCAGAATTCCTGAGCCAGTTCAGGAATTCTGGTTCAGGAATTGTGAGAGTTGAAATTCACAGCTCATAAAAGGGTCATAGTTCACACCCCTGTTCTCTATGGTCCTGAAAAACAATGAAAGGGTAAGCTAAATACAACATATCCTATCTCTTTCAATTCAGATTGCCATTTTTTCAGGTTTTCCCTGAAGAATGATAAAGAATGACTCTTTAGAACTTCTACGTTAGTTTAATACAACTACTTCTGATGAATTTTGAATCCTGCTTTGGTAAGAAAATTTCTGATGGTAGGGTGAACAAAAACCAGCAATAATTTGCTAGAGGACATTATATGTTATGGGTTTGCTATGTGAGAAAAGATTGATAATAAGAGTATGTTTGGCCACTGTAGGTGTTTAGCAAGATCAATTACTCATTAAACAGAATTACTGTTAGATGTAATTTTATAAACCAAATTAACTCTGAGGTTTTTTTAAGATGGAATTTACTTTCTTAAAGCATAACTCCTAAGTCATTATAATTTAATAAAAATATGAATGCAATTCCCCTCAATATAAATAATCTATTCAATTATTCATGAGTCATAACGCCATATTTCTCACTACCTTTGCATTCATCTTCTTTGCAACAACATAGCTTAGGGCACTAATGAATGCAGGGCAGATTATAAATCTTGAAAAGTTCAGCTCTCAAGGCAAGTTAAGATGATTCAACCCCTTTGAACACCTAAAATGCTTTTCCAATTACTTTCCAAGGCAAAATAAAGCTAGTTCCTTGTATTTTGTTTGATTTATATTTTCTTTTAGGTCTGAGGAAAGAGACAGTGAAGCCCAGCAGCTCCTTGAAAGTATTATGACAGTGAATTTTGGAAGAGATTTTAAAGAGCTGGGATGGTTCTTATTAATTATAAAGCCTTCTGCTCCCTCATGAAGGAAAGGGTTTTCTCCATTCGTCAGAGATTACAAAATAAAAGGGATGATGTAGCTGAGGAGAAGAGCAGCTAGGCTGAAACCAAAGCAAGTGAAATACACGCTGAGTAAAATCATCCTCAGCAGGATAATTAACAAAAGCAATTTTATATTAATGCTTTAGGCCTATGATGACCAGGGATACTTTCAGCCCTTGTACAAGAACAGGGATTACAACACCACAGGAAACTGAAGGCATCTGCTAGTTAAAAGTTGAAAAATATCACATTAAGTTACTTGCAACCCGCAGCATCCGGGTTATTTAATTCAAAACTGGAACTCTGTTTTGTCCAGCTGGGGAAATCTCAGAATGCCCTTAGGCAGCAGATGTTGCTTAATAAAAGCTATTCTCCTTAGCAACACATAAGATCTGAACAAATAGGATATTTAAACATTGAATTTAAAAAAAAACGTGTGGCTTATGTTGATCAGCGCATCCTCTTGGTTTTAAGCTTCCTGTTTAATCCTCTTAATTTTAATTGCTTTGCGTTATCTGTTTTACCTTTTCATTATATTGTAAACCAACCATCTCACTGTGAGATGGATGGCATGAAAATTTAACAAATATTTTGAGATTATATTTGATCTTATATTAATCAGAATCAAGATAATTCCCCATATTTGCAGAACTCTTTGCTTGAAGAGTTTATAGAGCAAGATAAGCCACAATCCACCCATTCTTCAGTTGCCACAAACAACCATCCTGATGCAACTTGGCTTAACCCTGGGTTGAATCTTCCTTCTGGTAATGACTGATGACTAATACACAAATCAGAGAAGTGTTTGCATAAGAACCATTCAGAACAAGCAAGTTGGACTGAAACAGTATGAACTTTGAAGATAGAAGTAGCAGTAGCACTTACACACAGCTTCATAGTGCTTTAGATCATATTGCCCCCAACAATCTGGGTCCTCATATTACTGACCACAGAAGGATGGAAGGCTGAGTCAACTGTGAATCAGTGAGGACTGAACCCCCAGCCATTGGCAGAATTAGTCTACAATATGCACTCTAACCCTTGCACCACCACAGCTCTTAGATGCTATCACCATTAGTGTAATGTCAATGTTATCAAGACAATTTTATCAATTGCTCATATACAGGTAATCCTCAACTTACAACTCTTCATTTAGTGACCACTTGCCATTAAAGTAACTTGTGACTGAACCTTTCACTTAAAACTGCCTCAATATCTCCATGGTTATGTGATCAAAATTCCAATGCTTAGCATTCCAATGTATTTACAATTATTGCAGTGACCTGGGGTTGTATGATCACCATCGGTTAGCTTCCCACCTGTCTTCCAATAAAAAAAGTAAATAGGGGAAGCCAGATTCAACTAACAACCAGTCATTTAACAACTGCAGTGATTCACTTAACTGTGACAAAAAAAAGAATGTAAAATTGAGCACAATTCATTCAACAACCACCTTGTCTAGCAATAGAAATTCTGGTCCTCAGTAAGTTGAGGATTACCTATAACCAGGTTGGTCCACTTACCTGGTAATAGAAGAGGAAGAATCCACAAAAAAGGCTGTATAAATCTGCTGTAAGAAGGGAGAGGTTGACTGCTGTAGCGCTCGTTTTCTTAATCACCACAGGCATGAAGCTATAGAGGCCAAACATGCAGGCACTAAAGCCAACATACAGTAATCCTATAGGGAGGGAGGGAGGGAGGGAGATAAACAATAAGTAGTCAGTACTGTCTTGCCCAGCCTTTTCTAGGAGCAACTTTTCTGCTGAGGAGAAACAAACTTTGGAACAATTCTAACTGCCCAAGGTGTGCCAGGAGAGAGGGAAGATGGCCTTAATCTAATCTATTTGTGATCTGAGGTAGCAGAGTCAGCTGAGATATAATCCAGGAAAAAAATAAATCTTACCTTTGTGTATGTACTTGCAGGGAATGGAATAAAAAAGGTTTCAACCTCATGGCACACATTCCCATCCTGACTTTTCTGACAAGGCTCCTGTGTATTTGGCTACCTAAAGTATGGCTGACTTGAAACATTACAAGAACGTCATTCTTGGCCCTTGTTTGATAACTTAATCTTCCAGTTTTCACAGTTATTATGGACAGTTATAACACTCTACCTTCACCCTCCCTGACTTCGATATTCTGTATTTGTACAATGTTACAAGAATGATAATCATAGCAAAATGATCATATGTACTACATTCATCAAAAATAACAATATCCCCAAATTTAGTACTAATAACAGAAATTCAAAAGCTATCCACAAAAATTAACAACAAAAAAGAGATCAGCATCTCTCTTTTATTTATTTCTATCTAGCCTTTATTATTTAACGAATAACTTGAGATGGCAAAGTAATACTCCTTTCTCCTCCTATTAGCAACAATCCTGTGAGATGGACTAGGCCGAGAGACAGTGACTGGCACAAAGTTACCCAGCTGGCTTTGGTGCCTAAGGCAGGACTAAAAACTCCTAGTCTCCTGGTTTGTAGCCTGGGGCTTTGACTACTAAACTGAACTAGTCCTATCTGTGTAACTAGGCAAATTCCAAATGATACTGTTTCTTTCCCTGTGTGATTTATGTCACAATCGCATATCATTTTTTCCTAAAGACTTCTCAGAACAAATATACCATAAATTTACTAAGGCAATGTTATTACTTTCAGTACCTTGGACACATGAAAGTCTATTTACGACAGGGTTACGATTCTTTTTTTCCTAAAGAGCTACTTTTCTTTTAGTTTAAAGATCAAGCTACTGGTGGAACTGATGGATACTATTGATATGCAGCCATCCATCTTCTAGTACACAGTACATATTCAGCACTTAATGTACACTGGGGAATGTGGTGTGGAGATTTTTGGGAGAGAACAATTAAACTTCTCTGTCTCCCAACATTTCCATTACTTCTCAGCTTCAAAAAAAGCTGTTAAGCTTTTGCAAAGATGAGGATGCATCTTTTGTGATGGAAATAGGTAAGAGGCAAGCAAAGCTGAGTAGAGAAGATTATTTTTTGTGGCAGTCTGAGTCTAGAGCTTTGGCAAGGTTTGCAGAGCCCTTACAGGTCAGAATTGTTCTGTTGCCTGATTTGTAGCATACAAAAAAAAAAATCACCATTACTTTGTTTTGATAATCATAAGCTAGGCTCAGACATGATGCCAAACCATGACTGAGTATAATGCATATATTCAAAACACACAAAGCAAGTCTTAGCTTATGGATATCTGCAAGGAAGACAAAAAAGGTGAATGACTTCATGTGTCATGCCATTCATGTCATTTGCATAATGATGTCATAATATAATGTCTGTCATCATCATCATGACTTCCCTGGATTTCTATACTTAAACTCCCAATATTTTTTTGCTCCATTTTTAATTGTATTTCTATCCCACTGTAATCTAATATTTCTTTGGTAGCTTCATCCATTGCATGATTAAAAACACTAATGAAAAAAATACCAGGAAGTAAATGAAAAGAAATAAAAGAAGGTACATTATGCAACTTAGTTAAAAAAAATAAAACTCTCCAAAAAATGAGTTTATGTAGGAGATAGATGGCCAGGCTGAGCTTGAGAGAAAGGTCAAATGCATCATAGGTCTTGAGTCCCTGCATGCCCACAAGAGATCTAAGTCCAGCCCTCCTTGAATGCCTCTCTTATCTCCTGTGCATTTCCCTTTACACTCAGTTGGCCAGATTCTCACAGAGAGCTTAAGCTTTCAACAAATCTTTATACCCATTTGAACTGCCTGAATCTCTTAATTTCCTGGTCACTTGACAGTTTCTTTTGTAACATTTTGAAAATTAGCAAGGAAGGGACTAGCCTATCACCTGCTATTAACATTATGTAAGTTTTCAGCAAGCACACCAGAAACTTTGGCATACTGAAATGATATACAGTTCATAGTAATAATTCTGCATCACAGATATAACATGATGAACTGGGAGTAACTGAAAGTAGAAACACAAATTTTCAAAATACTCTTCTCAGCTGGGTAGGAAAATTAGAGAAAGGAAGAGAACCTTACTCAAACATGCTTCTGCAGATCATTCTACACTTTGTCTCAAGGCTGTACATAGGTAGCCCCAAAGAAACCTTGAGCATGGTCCCTGGAAAGCCTCCAAAAACTGTTACCAAATTATCATTTTTAATGTAATAGAAGGGGGAATGAATAATAGTAATAATATTAATTGTATTTCATTGGAATGATATATCCAAGTTATCAGGGATGTCCAATCTTAGCAACTTTAAGACTTGTGGATTTCAACACCTAAAATTCTCCCGGCCAGTCATGGATACCTTTGTGATCCATGTAAGGAAAATAAACTTGACTTTACTTATTATCCTAACTCTGTCTACTCTTGCATCTCACTGATTTAGCATAATGTACAAATGGAATCCAGAATCAAGTGCTCTCTGCTCTAACAAAACATCTGCTTTTACTAATTGAATGATCACAAAAATATGCTTCGGAGGCTACCTGTTTAGACTGGTGAAGCTGGAGGGTCTTTGCCTCCCTGCTGCTGGTGATTAGTTAGTTCACACAACCAAACATATTTTTCTCATTTCTTCCTTAAAGGGAAACGAGTCCCAGAAGCCTTGTAAAAATCTCAACTGTGTGATAAAAAAGACCAGTCATGCTTTACATTGATCCGTGTTCAATTTAGGAGCCATACTGAAAAAAAGCAGGAAGATCTTTGCAACTGAGGTAATAGCAGATGTGCACAGCTTCATTAAGGTTTGGGGATAATTAAAGGAAATGATGAGGGAAGGCCCAATGGGAGCAAGTGTCGAGTGTGTCATTTATAACTGCAATCCTCAGCTATTGTCTCTGTAACCAGTCAGCTTAAGGAGCTCTTCAGTCTGCTGCTGCTGATATTCATTTGGGAAGAAAGCTAACCAGGAGCTGTTGAGGCCCATTAAGCACATTACCTCCTTTCTCCTTGTTATAATTGCAGTTGGGCTGAACGTGCCTTTTTACATTAACTGGCATTTGTAGCTTTCTAATGCAGAGGGGTATCAAATGCCATCTTTATTTTAGTACTTAAGTAATGAGCCTTATAGACAAAACCATTTGCTTAGCATAGCAATAAGATATATAGATAATAGTTTCTTTGGCTGAAAAAAAAATTGGTACAAAGATTGCACTCCCTAGTACCAGAATGGGACAGCTTGGTATAATCAATTCATGGCCAACTCACCATGGCCAACTCACCACAGGACAACCCGCCAGGACCAACTTGTCATGGGATACCTTATTGCAGGACAATTTAACAAATTCTATTTAATTATTTAAAATACATTAAAATATTTTAATTTTTGCATTCACATTTCATTCTGCCCCTCCTTTTGCATCCTTTCTTCAATGATTCTGTTCCACTATTTCTTTATTAATGTAACTCTTGTCCTGCAATGAATTGGCTGTGGCAAGTTGTTCTACAGCAAGTTGAACAGGCAAATTGTCATAGACACCATCACCCACAGCCTCCTCCCACATATTTTTCCAATTCTTGTACAAGCTGTAATTTTTTTAAAAAAGAATCTCAAGAGGTTAGTGGATGAGAGAAAAGGAGGTCCTTTTATTTTCTAGGATGTAGCCAAGTAGGGAGTTGTTCTGTCTTCTCTTCATTTTAAGGTTGTTGTTGTTTTGCTTTAAATTAAAAACACATCCACCTGACTTGTTGGTTTTTAATCAAGAAAGAGAAAAGAAAAGAACTGGCCATCAGACTACATCTAGCCAATTCTTAGAAAGTAAATGAAAGTTTCCCTTGCCCATCGCACTAAGGAATGTGAAAAAAACCCACATTCTCTCCATTTCTGTTTGCTTTGCTTTTAATTTAATCATTACAAACAGAGCAAATTAATGGGAGTAGACTACTAGTCCTCATTTATTAAGCAAAGCAATCAAATTGAATTATAAACTATGGTTTATAATCAACCATGGCTAGCTTATGTATCACACAAAGCCATTAATGCCTACCACAATAATTTGCAGATCCAAAAATATTTCAGTATTGTTCACTGATGGGAATACAAATTTAACAGTTGTTTTTTGACCAGCTCAAAGTAAAAAATGGTCAGTGATGTAGTTGCCACATGTCATTAAACTATAAACTATGATTTGAAAACCCAATGTCAGCATGTTTGATGAACCCAATTAATATTTACCAACTTTTCAACTTAAGCTCAATTCGTTATAGGCAGCAAAGAAGATAAGCTTCCTGTATGTTGTTCTCAGGCCTGTATGGAGCTAAACCAAGATGTTACCACCACAGTCATTTAAGTAATGCTATAATCTCAAACACAATTTATTTTCTGAGCAATAAGCAATAGTAAAGCAACTTCTAGTCTTACCTATTTGCCAGTCCCAAGGAACTTTTAACAATTCTTTGTGTTCCATTATGGCACTGGGAGGGAAAAAAATAAATGTTTTGATAAGGAAAATTCTAAGTACTTCCAATTATTTCCATAAAGTGAAGTAAATATGTATATTGTTAACATAGAAGAACCCTCATGCTTATGTTAGTTACTACCAGATTTATACAAACAGCTCTCACTTTTTTTCTGTTTTTGAAATGTAATTAGCAGAGTAATGAGAGTTACTAAAACACAGTTCAGAGCTATGTAAGGGCAGGAGTAGCCTCTTCTGTGAATGAGCACAATAATGTAAAAGGAACCTTTTTCCTCACAGAAAAATTTCAGATACTACATCAAAACAATGTCTCTATTTACCATAGCGTATTAACAAATGTAATAATACTAGCAAGCCTATGCAACATTACATGAATGCCCAAGTTAAGTGTCTATTTCTATATTATCTTCTATCAGTTTTTCTGATGGCATTAATATGGTTATTCTACAGCTGTGGGGAGAATGGAAAGAAACGGATACATGCCTCACAGAATGAAGCATTATATTAATGTTACTGGTGAGAAATAGATCATAACTTTGTCTTGATGTTGGAATGAAAGTACCAAAAAAGTTATTAAACAAAATTAAAATAAAAGGACTGAAATCTTCAGTATTACTGAAAAAGTTAATTTCTCTTATATTGATTAGGCAGGAAAAGACGATGAGAATGAATGCCCATAATCTGTTATGATATGTAGAAGTGTCACAGCACAGTGTCCAGATCAGATTCACTTTGATTTAACCCCTTGAAAATGGAGAACATTACAGGTAGTCCTTAATTTACAACCATAATAGAGGCCAGATTTTGCAATATAAAGTTATGAGGTTCAGTAGTTGAGGGACCAACTTAATCTTACAAACTTTTTTTATAGGTTAAGTAAATATAGTTGTTAAGAAAGTGCTACAGACATTAAGTGAGTCAATGCATTCTGTGGGCATTTTTTTTGCATATATATAGCATGTAACAGATCCAAGAGTCTAGTCTGTCCTTTTCCTCAACAATTTGCTTTTTTCCTTTTGTTTTTTTTTAAGACACCTGAACATCATTGTAGCTATTGAGAGCTGATGTAATATAGTGATTAGATGTTGAATTATGACTGAAAAGCATTAGGTTTAAATCTCTACTGGTCATGTTTGCTGTTGTGTACCTTTTAGGAGAATAAAAATGAAAGAAAACCAATTTGACCATCTTTTTTTTTAAATGTGACCCATCCAGTAATTCCTTGACTGATACAAAGTTAAAATAAAAACTTTTCTATTAGCAAACAGATATTTTTATTTTTGAATAGCAGAATAAAAAAGCAAGGTAAAGTGAGAGGACCAGATGATCTGAGCATTCATGTTGAGCAATCTACAAGACAACACAGGAACAAATGGAATGTGAGAGAAGATGTCTGTGGATCTTTCTCAATTTGTCATGGCAGGATGGTGTAGATGCTTCTCTTTACTTACAGCTGAATTCCACTGAAGAAGGAACCAAAGAGTCCAATCATCCCGAGGAACTCCACTCTACTCAGATTTCGTACAATGTACTCCTCACAGACATTGGAGATGCCATAGAGAGTGGCCCCACCTAGTACTAGAAGATCACCTATAAGTTTATTTTCTCCTAGAATCAAAAAAGATTGTAAAAAAAAATCACAATTTGTTAATGGAAGTTCTACTTCATTCATTCAGAAACACGTGTTGTGAGTTTTATCCCAAAGAGTTCTGTCTGCCTTGACTGAGTCCTCCTCTCTGCAGGCAAAGTTATTCAATCCACGCGCACAGAAGTTGTATCATAGAGCCATGCTGCCTCAGGAGATCATTCCACACATATTATAAAGTGAACTGTGGCTCACAAAAAATGGGGGAAAGATTCTATGGTCTTCCACAGGCTGTTTGAAACTCCAGGTATCACAAGATCCCACAGCGGCCTTAGCCTGCACAGTAGTGAGAGATACTGCTAAAAATAGTTCAGCAAGATCCTGAGGTTTACTTCTGACATCATTAGGAAACTATTATTTTCTCAGGCTGCCATGTTTCCACATGCAGACATTTCCAGGGAACTTAGAAACAACAACAAAAACCCACAACATTTCCTTCTAATCTGCAAAAACGTACCTGCTCCTTGCTGTCTTCCAACAAGAACATCTGTTCCTGCCATGCAGCCCATGCCCAGAATGCACACTACAATCCCGATGAAGTGCACTGCTTTGTATCGCACCAGGAGGAAGAACCAAGAAAGTAAGATCACAACTGGAATCACAAAACAATCTAGGAGCTGTAGGGGAAAAAAAAAAAAGAAGAAGAAGGAAAGAAAACATTCTGAAAAGAGCTTTTGAATGGTGGATAATCACACAGATCTGTAATTCAGAAAGGGTTTGATTGAAATGGTTATTTCAGATATACCCTGCAAATGATTTGGGAACAAAACTAAGGACAGTCCCCGGAAAACCCAGCACAAGAGGAATGAATGCATGATATTTCTTGGCTCAAATAATGCTTTTAAATCTAATTCTCCTAGGAAACTAATGGATAGCTAGACATGTAATCAATCCACTTTCCAGGAAGAATGTTTCGTATTCAGAGCAACCCTTAGATAATATTATCATTAATAAGATTTAGACGGTTTCACTCATGTTCATTTACTTAAACTGTTGATAATTCTCATGATTAGTATTTCTCCTTCTCTTCTGAAAACACAATGCACATAAATTGTCTGTGCAAATATATTGCTAACCATCAGCTTGGACATTTAAGTCAGAACTGTACGTGTTGAGGTATGTACCTATACAGACACAGATATGTGTTTCCACAAACATACTCAAACAGTTAGAAGAATTAGAGCTAAAATGAAATCTGGAGTTGAAGAGCTTAAGGGCATTGAAGGAAAGGAGCAACACATAAATCATTGGTTGAAAAGATTTCTGGGGGTTGTTTAATTTAACTGAAATGAGTTTACAATATGTGCATTCTGATGGAAGAAAGGTTTCTGAATTTTCCCTTTCAATGTTAAGATGATGATGATGATCATCATCATCATCTATTCATGAAGGATACTAGCAGTCAATCTGGGCTAAAAAGGTTTCTTAGCCCACAAATAAGATCTAGAAGGTACTGATCTCAATCCATTTAAGAATGATGGAAATTATCTTATTTGGGCTATGATAGCTTCAGCCCAAATGAACCATACAAATATATCACACTCCACTTTCATTAGCTTTGGTTATGTAGACATAGGTCTAGGTAATAAAGACATAGACATATATTTTCAGCTGATATATCGGTCAGAAATAAAAGTATGTTTTATAACTTAGTGGAGGTAAGTATATAGCTTCCAGGTATTTTACACTCAAGTTCTCATTAACTTTGGGTGGTGTGATGGCTCACCAGTTAGGATGTTGAGCTTGTCATCAGCCAGGTTTGAGACCTGAGCAACATGCAATGGGGTGAGTGCCCATCTTTGCCTAGTTCCTGTCTATGTAGCAGTACAAAAGTTTGCAAATGTGAGTAGATAAATATAACACTTTGATGTGGAGGAAACAGCACTCCATGATGTTATGTTGGCCACATGACCATGAAAACATCTTTGGACAGCATTGGCCTTGAAACAGAGATGATTGCCACTCCCTATAGTCAGCAACAAGTACAGTAAAATATGAAGGGATTCCTCTCCTCTCCTCATTTCATCTCCTCTCCCCTCCTTTCCTTAACCTAGCCAACAAGGTAATTGGACAGTAGTAGAAATAAATCTGAAATATATTTGCCTAATGCTTTCCTCTGCACTTATGTCTGCTGAAAAAGATTGAAAAAGAGACAAAACTAAGAAAAGGCACCATGGAAAGAAAACAAAAACTAACACAGAACTATGAATCAATGAAAGTAAAGTTAGAAGTGTGGGTGCCTTACAAAGACAAAGATTTATATAAACAACATAATACATAAAAAGTTGCCCCCTAAATTGTAAGAAGGAAGCCTGTTTCCTCTCCAAAGATAATATGTTCCAAATACTGGTTTTAAAGGATGAGCCAAATAGTAATACATAGTTTAGCTTTAAAACCTCAAATTTAAAAACAATCAAAACAACAACCTTAATTGCTATTGATCAGTGTCTGCCTTTCTGGATACCAAGAAGATCAACTATCAACACTTCTCTCAAAGACCAACCTGCAGCACAATCCAGGGCATGCCACCTGAAGTCCAAGAAATTGATTTCTTGTTTTATTTTACTTGTTAATTAACAATTGCAGACACAGAAAAGCCAAATTATATCAAGTACTTTCTACCATATGTCACAGTCTCTCCATCTCCTTAACTGCTAAATTTAATATCATTAAAATAAAAATGATACAACTGACTTACAGAATGGCATCAAAATAAAAGACAATAAACAGACATTGTACACAATATGCCACCCCGAATGCAAAACAAAAGCAGCCAAAAGAAACATGCCAAAGCCCATCTATGCTCACCCATTTCTTCTTCAACCCTCTCACCTATGCTCAAACAAGCAACACCATTCCAGAAGTTCACACCAGACACCCTTTAGCTCCAAACAGGCAGTTTTCCCATCTTCATATTCCATAGGCAGAACTCGCACATGACAACTAGCAATTTACCTCCCCAAGATTTATGTATAATACACAAATACCATCCCAGAAACATCCCCCAAAACATATACATGCATATAGGGGGGGGAAATCCCTCTTCACTCTTATGGGTGCTGTGTGTCTTCCTCAATCTTGGGTCATTTATCAGAAACCTGGGAATCTAAACAGTATCTTAGCTATTCTAGAACTGCACTTATATTCTAGGATTTACACTCCCTCTCCCTCTCCCCACCTCTCTCCCCTTCCCTCCCTCTCTCACCCCCCCCCCATGTATTCCTCTCAGACTGGTGCAANACTCCCTCTCCCTCTCCCCACCTCTCTCCCCTTCCCTCCCTCTCTCACCCCCCCCCCATGTATTCCTCTCAGACTGGTGCAATTTTTTTTCCTTTTCATTTCCTCTTCCCCAAACCTCTTTGTGATAGTGCCTGTTAATTAATGAAAAGAAAGGAAAAAGATATATGTTTTTGAAACTAAGAGAAAAAAGGACAAAATAGATACACTCTATTACAAATACAATACAATAGAATCAGTGGTGGGATTCAAATTTTTTTATTATCAGTTCTGTGGGCATGGCTTGGTGGGCATGATGTGGTTCGGTGGGGTATGGCAGGGGAAAGTTACTTCAAAATCCCATTCCCTCCCCACCCCACTAACCTGATTTCCAGCTCCGTTCTCCCATGCAGGGCAACAAAAGAAGTCAGTTTTCATTTCGAAGGCAGGAATATTACTCACAATCTCTTGGGTTTTTTTCTTTAGGTCACCACTTTCACCACTACTCCAAACTGGCTCTTTAGTTACAACAATGTAATTACAAATGAATAAGAAAAACTAAGATTAAAAGGGGCAGAGTGATTTGATAGGATGCAGATGTAACTAGGTAAGGTAAAGAGAAAGATTTTACTCCGCTAGTCACTGCCGAATATAGGAGGTGGTTCTCATCTCCATTTCAAGGCCATTGGGCTAGTGCTGTTCAAAGATATATATATATATTTTAATATAAATTTTATTTGGGTTTTCACACACAAAAAACATAATACAAATAAAACATCTTTTTTTGAGAGTAGCATGATAATGGGTTATCACTTCTTCAAACAGACACAAACTCAATTTCATGTTTATCTTTGTGTTCTATTCCATGTCTTATTACTGTTTAACATTTTCTACCTAGTTTTTCCACTCCTTTGATTTTCTCAACTTTATTTT
The DNA here is from genome assembly GCA_004320025.1 of Laticauda laticaudata. NCBI lineage: Eukaryota > Metazoa > Chordata > Lepidosauria > Squamata > Elapidae > Laticauda > Laticauda laticaudata. The sequence continues at coordinate 2,974 of BHFT01024072.1, read as the reverse complement.
TAATTATCTCATATCTCAATTCAAATCATTATATTTGTACTTTTGTCTGTCCTGTTTCAATTTCATATTATCTTTTGGCATTAAACAAATTTTCCCCTGTAGTTACAAATTGGAGCATGACACCTTTATATCTTTTGATTTTGTCCATTCAATTCTTATTTAAACTTAAATTTATACCTTTAAGATTATAACATTCAGTATAATACATAACTTCCAATTTAATTCTGCTTGGTAAATTCTTAAAATACACACTATATCCTTAAAAATATATATATATATATATATATATATATATATATATATATATATGTAAATAAAACACTCATTCTATTCCAATTCAATTCTATCGTTAATATTCATTAAAATCTGAACAACTTTTTCTTTTCAACTGAATATCATACTTCCTTGTGAACACTTATAAACTTTTCATAATTAATTCTTTTTTTCCATATTTCTCTTCGCTTATATTTTTTTTAATCATTAATAATTAAAATGTTCTCATCTTTTCCTAATTTCATTCTCTCATTCACTTTCATTTATTTATTAACAAATATTCCACTATATTACAATAAATATTTTATCCATCATTTTAGTCATCATATTTTCTAAAATTGTTCCCATTTCCAATATAATAATACTATCTTCTGCACCTTTGCAGAATCCCTTTTTCAATTAAATGTTCACCCATTATCTCTGAACAGGCTTGTATTTTCAAAGATATTTTCATGGTCATGTGGTCAGCCTGATGTTACAGAGCACTGTTACCTTCCCACTGAACTGGTGTCTATTTATTCACTAACATATATGACTAGAGAAATGTTAAAATATGATTGTGATTTATTTATGAAGTTGCTTATGTGTGACTTGATTAACATATGGAAAAATTACATTTGTCTGTGATGATTGGAAGAATGCTGTTATTGTTCCCCTTTTTTGTTTATTTATTAGATTTATATTTTGACTTAGTTTAGATGTGCAAGGAGATATAGAACAGCTTCTTTTTCTATTTTTCTTGAAAAAAATCCTGGAAGGTAGTTTGGTTTTGAGAAAGATCAATCCAAGGAACCTCTATAACAGAGCATAGACTTGAAATTGGCTCCTTGCCCTGTCCTCCATCAATCCAACACTGAGAAATGGGTGAACAGTAAAAAGAAAACTCATTGTATGCTTGTTGATTTAGAGAACTCATAGAACAAGCAAATAGGTGTGAATTATGGATGATCGTGGGTGAATATATAATTCAAAGTTGGTTGCTGATTAAGAGTGATCAGTGGTGGAAGGAAAGATTGTAAGTATCAAGAATGTTGAGTGGATGTTTTGTTTTCAACTCTCAATAGAGAGTAAAGTAAAGAAATGTAACATCTTGGTTGCTTAGTGTATGTGTGGCTAAATGCACAGTAGAAAGAATGTGATGGCATTAACAGTGTGTTTGGGACATGATCGTACATGTAATTTTGGTATGGAGGTGGTACTTGGTTGTTGGCTGGGAAACCGGATATTCAAATGTTCAGCGATTATATGATGCAATGGCTCTTATAGACCTGACAATCAATGCATCAAAGTGTAGGGTAGTTGTATGCTGTTGTTTCTGTAAATCACAGGTGTCAAACTCATGGGATCACGTTGCCATCATATGACATATCGTGACATGTTTCACTTCATGGAGCTGGGGTGGCCCTGGCCTGTATGTGACAAATCCAGCCCACGGGTTGCTAGTTTGACACCTTTGAATTGTAAATTTAAGGGCAAAGTAGACAACCGAGTTTGTTGCACAGACTGGTTTCCATGTCAGCATTATGTCCTTTGTTTCCTGCTGCTTTTCAGAATTTATTTCCATTGGATAGTTGTCTGTCTGCACCCAGCACTTGAGAAAAGCAGTGTCATTGTCCAGTATGATTGTAGCTGATTAAAAATGCATTTGAAAGGCTTGAATGGTGAGTTACAATATAGTTGACACCCAGTGATATTTTGTTTTGTTTTTGTGCTCTGGTTTTTTAAACAATCCATCCTGTGAATAGATGAGGCCTACTGATAATGTTGTTGATCCTGAAAGTAAATGACGGGTAGATATCGCATGCATGTTTGTTCATGCCCTTTATATTTTCTCTGCTTTACTGACAGACTGAAGCATAGTAAGTCACAAGAGCAGCAGAGAAGGAAATGGACTATTACTCTCCTTCTCTCTCAAAGCATGTTGCTTCTCCTGGTCTTGATTTCTTTGGAAGCAATCAACAACTTGAGATGCAAATAATCTGGGATTTTATTGGGATATGATTTGCTGCAGGACAAACATTGGCTAAAAGTACTAGATTAGAAGCTGGAAAATTTATAACATTGCCTTAGGCACAAAAACCAATTAGTAGTCATTCTGTCTCAGTCATTGGAAGAAAATACTGACAAGACATTTCTGAAAAATATTTCCAAGAAAACTAGATAGACTAATTCCTGTCACTATCAAATGGATTGAAAGGGCCATAGTAAAAGCAGAGAACAAATGTTTGAAGAATGGAATCATCGTAGCAAAATCAGGAGAGTTGGCAGATATAATAGATCTGTATTGATTATCTCCATATAATACTTTATCTCCATAAAATATTATGATGCTATTATTGGAAAAGTTCTCTGATTCCCTCCTTGGGAGAATGGATAATTAAATTGTTGGAATGTGTCCTAATGTCTAGAACAGCGGTGTCAAACTCATGTCATCATGGTGGCATCACATGACATATCAGGATTTTTTTCCTCTTTGCTAAACTGGGCATGGGAATGGCCAGCCCATGACACATGTTTGACAGCCCTGGTCTAGAATAACCTAATATTTAAAAACTAAACCTGATGCAGAAAGGGCGTTGGTACTTACCTGATACGCCCATTCTCTTTGAGCCCATCCAGTAGTGGGGAGGTGCTTAGTCTCCGCATTCACAGGCTGAGCTTGATTTGTGGAACGTTCCTCCTCCACCACGTGACTCCTCAG